>JAPYZH010000807.1:0-20064 GCA_030523085.1 Meteorus colon | reverse complement strand
CAATGGACGGAAACAATTCGTCATTCGACACCGGTATACGCAAAAGTACCCGTCCATAACCGCCAAATTGTTAAAAAGACCCCAATTCAATAATAATCCAAATATAAAAGAGGGAAGGGTGTTGTCATGTGCGCAGAGGGAGAAACATAACAGAAAAAAGAGAAATGAACATGAAAAAAAAAAGAAACAAAAAATGAAGCAGTATATAAACCGGCCGGTGCTTTAATTCATTTCATCTTATGCACTTTGAAGAGGCGCTCGATCAAATTTAGAAAAAGCTGTCGCGTCAGTCGAAGAGAGCGACAAGAGCTGATGTATACACCACTATAACGTAAAAAAAGAACGGAAAAAAAACTGTATACAATCCTGACGTATACGTATAATAATAGAGAGGCGGACACTTCTTATTCTTTCACATTTTCGTCGGCTGGTTTTTGCGATGCTTTTATGGCATGTATATATATAGATAGATATATATAGAGTGCGGGCTACACTCTTGAGAGTGTTTTGAAATACGTTTTGCCCGCGTGTGACATTATGAGCGTGACAATAACGTTAAAATCCGCCATTACCGATCGCGTATGGGTTATTTTTACAAAAATATCCGTGAAACGTGCGCTATATACACTCAACAATTTCTGAATACCATACATACATGTGTATGTCGTACAAAGCCGAGAAAATATGAACCTTTAGGTAGGGTGCCTTTTTTTTGGTTCAATATCTTTCTCTTTTTATATAGTGTCGATTCTATTCGTTACCAAGTCCATCAATGAATAGACTTTTGCTTTTGTGATATTGACTATACCGAGGATGTATGAGCTATGTATATTCGTATATTGTAAAGGTCCAGCCGAAAGTCCAGTTGAGTAAAAGATTGCACAACAATTCTTGTCCAAATCTTTTGAGTGCAATTTCTATTTTTTCAATGCAACATTTGTTGCAATGGATCCTGGAATGCTCGCATTCTTTAGACACTTAAGAATCAAATGGTTCATAATGATTGTATATTCCATAGAGAGTAAAGCAATATGGAGTGTATATCAGATTTCACGCAACTTCTAACAAAGAGTAAAAAGACCGATAGCTTCTTGGATTTTTCCATACAGAGAATATTCATGTAAGAGGGAGGTTCAGCAATGTACGGGTGATCAATAAATCCCCTTACCCCGTCTGATAAGATTTGGAAATGGTTTTCTGGAAATATGGTTATCTTTGTAAGCAGGAGGGAGAAAATAATAGGAGTTGAATAAAAGAGCCATTCGGATCTCGTTGCATTATTTGCTGACTACAAAGTTTCATGTAATTACATGCACGAGATGGTATAGGCACGAGCAAACCCATGCGCATAATTTTCGCGTCTAGAAAAAAAAATCTGAAGTATAATTACATACACGCAAGAACAGTTATCAGAGTCAACGAACTTGTATGTTCTATAGTTCAATCGTATGATTATATTTCTAATTCATTCGTTTCTTTTTAAATAGCAATTTAAATTTTATCCAATAAACTTGAAGTTGTTTTACCAAGTTTAAATGCTTTCCACTTTTGTGTATTCATTATGTGTTTTCTCTGTAGTTACTTTCAACAAACGGGATAAATAAGAAATTTCCTTAACGTGAATTACTCACTCGAACGTATTCCACTTCTTCCCTGATTATATATCTTCAGTCTACACGCGGACGCATCGTCGTTTTACTGCCACCGAGTTGAATTCAGGTTTTTTACGAAAATCATCATTCCATCAGTACTGATGTAAATATGAATCGCCATTACAATTTCATTTTGTGGTATACGCATCATCGACCGCACTTGCGAATTCGGGCAACGGAGATCGTGCTTAAGAATGTTTCGTAATACAATGTATTGTACTTATTGTGACGAGGTGGAACACCTCGTGGCAATAAATATTGCTATCCGCGAGGATGGCTATCATTCGTTTTCATGATTTTATTGTTTCTTGTAATTTCATATATTTTATGGACATTATTGTAGCTAAATTTAGGGATTTCTGACTTCGCGTATAATTTGGACCCCCGCGACTATCGGCGAGAGATTGAAATGGAACAACAGTTAGCCAATCTGGGATTGGATGAGGATTCCTCCCATTGGATCGATCGACGTCAGGATTGGACGGCGAATTGTCACTAAGGATTTCCGGATGATAGATGCGACTATGAATCGATAGGTCAATAGTCTATCATTCCGAATCTGGTGCGCCCTGCCTCCCTGCGGCTCTTAGGCAAGTCAAGGCCACGAGTTATCTGGCCAATCAGCGGTCACCGCACGAGGGAACTCCGGCGCAGACTAGATGAATAGCGCTACCCTGGTGGTCGCGGAACTAGGATAGATACAGTTATCTAGTTCCGGACCGCTTGACCTATGGATGACGGCGGTGTGACCACTCAACAAGTGTGGATAGTGGTGACACGTGCCGAAAATTGCAATTAATTAATGGAGAACAGCCAATCAGGATTCTCCGGAGAATTGGACAAAGGAGTCAGTGAAGACGGCGTCACTCCCGCCTAGACAATCATAGAGAAAAGTTGTATGTAGAAATACCTGGGATATCTTGAGTAAATTGTGAGTCAAAACAGTAGATATATTTGGAATATCTTGAGAAGAGTAGCGAGATTGGGAATCTCTTGAGGAATTGAGTGGAGTTGTAACTCTAGTGTGAAAAGTATTGTCGGAAGAGGTATTCGTAGTGGAGATACCGGAGAGTAAAGTATATTGTATTGTGCAAATATACTGAGTGTGAGTAGCGAGTGAAAACTACGGAATATTGTAAGTATTCGAAGAGTCAGTCTCGTGGATTCCGGGAATCCGAATGGTGATTGAAATTGTAGCAAGTGTCGCGATTCTTACGATAAAAAATCATTATTCCTGATTGTATACCCGTCCATCCCGCGCAAGTCAGAATTCGGTTTGTTTAATATTGTGCAGTTCACTAGACAAATTACATGAGCAAATTATATGGATTATACGTGTGTGAAGATTTCCGGAAGAAATCTCGCGTATGGTCAAGCGCCTTTTCCATTGTCGGGAAAAAGTGCGCAGTAGAATTCGTTGCTAAGTGCGACCGTGAGTGAGAGAAGAGAGAATCGATGGACGATCGATATCGTACACCTTAGAATTGTTCCGTTAATTTCGGTTATTTGTTATGTTATTGAGCGTATTATTTTGTTTGAATATTTCTTTCCGGTTCTCTAACTTTGTTTAATTTCATTTGGATTTCGTTTGATTTTGTATTCAATAAGAATCCGGAAAGTAACATTGTATAATTCAATAATAAAATAGTTAATTATCATTCGCCTAAAGAAATAGCTGAATATTCAATCACTTGAATTAATCAATGCACAAGGACCTAAGCACTGCGTGTTGAACGTTTTCATTTTCTTTATTTTTGAGCTTAGGTAGCATCCTTTGTTAAGGATACCATTTTTGACCCCCTTCTCTGCCTTAGAAAAGCAGTAAAGGAGAAGGCAGGCGTCACATTATATACGGCGGTCAATATATTTATATACATGTATGAATGTCTAATCAGGTCACAGCGAATGGTAAACGAAAAGTCGGGTTGCAAGGTATATGTAAATTGATTTGAGTAAATCAAGATGTGCAACTTGGGCTGATAGATCATATATATGCGATCGACTTGACACTAATTCGTATACATAATTAAGTACCATAATTACAAGCGCCTTCAGCTGAATTTATGGCAGTGCTGAAATAGCGTTATTGGGTATGCACTTACGAAGATGAAAAAGATAAGAAAGAGTGAGAGTTTGCACGTAGACCACATCATTGTTCTCCGAATTGTGTAATCTTTATTAACAAGCAATGCCCGAAAAATAAACTTTAATGTTTGGTGCACTATTTTTCGTTCGAATATTTAACATGAAGAAAGACAAAAATTCATGTGTTTTCGATGTTTTATCGGAAGTTTTATTCAGTTCTACTCAACTGTTCCTCCTCCCTTACTCTATGAAATCATTGGAGCCATATTTCGCGGAATAAAGTCGCTTTAATAATTTCTATTGAATGAGAAATTATTTACATGATCTAAAACATCGGATTGGAAAAAATCAATTTGCGGAAATCTCTCATCACTTGCGTACACGATGAAGTGTGTGTCTTCAATTCGGAGTTCAATGGTGGAACACATAAAATGCGATTCAACTGCTATGTTATGAATTTATTTTGATATAAAAAAAAACGAAAAGAAGATTTAATTATTAAAAATCCACTATTACTTTCTGAAAAAAAAAAAAAAAATGGGCTCAGCCGGGATTTGAACCCGGGACCTCTCGCACCCAAAGCGAGAATCATACCAAAAAAAAAAAAAAAAAAAAAAAAAAAAAAAAAAAAAAAAAAAAAAAAAAAAAAAAAAAAAAAAAAAAAAAAAAAAAAAAAACACTGAGCCAACTTTGAGTAGACTCGCGCCAGACTATTGGTGGCTAAGCGAGTGCGAAATAATTACAGATGAAATAAGAAGAAGAGCCCGAATAAGAGATGAGCGACAAGCAAGATTCACGCTGAGCGACGGCCTTACACAAGGCTAGTTACACCACAAGGGCTAGGGAACAGCACCCTGAAATCACTATGTAAATAGTTGTATACATGTAAATATGTAAATATCCCGACCTGTATCCTTTCCCCATTCCTAAAAACATCTTAAAAAACACATGAACAGATATATGGACGTTTTCCATTTCGAAGTTTTTATCATAAATAATAATAACATGGATGATATGAACACAATAAAGTATGTTCGACAAGGCAGTAAACAGCTGCTATTATAATCATATAATAAATTACGTTAAGATTTTTGGTAAGATGTACAAATAAGGTACCTAGCCAATAGCTCATTATATAACAGTATATATATATATAAACAAGAGAAAGCCATTTGTTAGAAAGTTTTGGAATTATTATGTATCAGCCAAGTTGGAAAATAAAAACTATCTTTGACAAAAAAAAAAAAAACACCACTGAGCCAACATACGAGTGTTGGATGCCGTAGCGTCAACAACTAAAATACTGCAGCTCCGTGTATTTTGTGGTACATGTGAATTGTTTCGAATTAAAAATAGTGAATCACCTAAGAAAATAAGCTCTAACTGCTGCTGCGAAGCAGTGACATGGTTTGCAAAAAAAAGTTCGGCCGGTATTGACAAATTGGAATAACAAATTGCCAAAGCTAGCCGAGTGTGCTGCAGCACGTGGCCCAAACAACATGAATTTGGACATCGACCAAGGAAAAAACACAAAAAGGAAATTGGATACATCCAGCGATGAAATCTCGAATGGCCAACTGGAAAAGTCACTTAAGGAATTTGATAAAGTTTATAACACGGAATCTTATAACAAAGTATTTACAGAACAGAATAGGCGACGGACTACACCTAACCTAAATAGTGCTAGATCTCGATCTTCGAGCATTTCCTCGACAGCGTCTGGCATAGACAAAAGTAACCAAATAGATGAAGAAAATGACGGGTTTATCAAGCCACGAAAGACCATTAAGCACAAAAACTCTACCGGTAAAAAAGAGCAGGATTTCAACGACAAAAATAGTTATGGTGAACTCTTGGATGTAATGAGTCTAACAGATGCAGAGAACGAGATGAAAGAGCCAACTACACGTGATAAACCCAACAATAAAAGTAAACAAGTTCCAAAAAAAGTCAAAATGCCGCCCATATACATCACGGGTACCAACATTAAGACACTAGTTAATATACTTAAACAAAACAATTTAAACAATGATGATTTCACCGTAAAGCATATAGATGAAGACACAATCAGATTCACGGCGAAGGACCAAATAAAATACAAAGACTCTATCGAACTACTCAAAGCAGGGAAGTATCTGAGTGCACTCTAATTAGTCTCTTCAGCCAAAGGAACATTTTGAAATTCAACTGGGAAAGCAGTGAAAACTCTCACAGAGAATTCAAGAATCTTTAAGAGCAAGATCCCTCACCAAAAAACCGGAATGATATGTTACCAACTTTTAATTAGGCCAATCATTACTTACGCTCCCGCTCATGTCGTGGAATGCAAGATCAATAGCGTTTGGAATAATTAGACAATCTGGAGGGACCTGTTTAGGGTCATGCCGCAGAACTTATCAAACATTAAAATGGGGGCACACACAATGTCAGCAACAAAATAATGCACAACAAAGAAACGTATCAAGAATCAACTATTTGACTGAGGAAACAACTAGAGGATTCTAAAATTCTATCGAGGTAACGACAAATTGAGAACCCACTAACATATTGAATATTCACAGGATGAAATTAGAAAATATTTAAACTAAAGCTGTCTGCCACATAAACTATTTTTGCACACAAATAAGATGAGAATCATTCAGTATAATACGATTAACTAAGGTATAAACGATAAAAAGAGATTCTCAACTTAAGAAAAACCGCCACCAATCATGAGAATACAGTCGGAACGAATTGAGCCTCGCTAGTGATCTCCCAACTAAAAATCAAGCTGACATGGAAAAGCGAGATGAAAAATATTCTTTTGTTTTTAGGTTTTTGGATGACATTCACTTGGAAATACTATGGCGAACCACGAGAAATTGTGCCCTCTACTATGAATATAGATGCTAATTTGTCATCTCGAACTTTATATCGCCAGGCAATGATTTCACGAATATATTATTGCATATATGTTAATGCTACAATGAGTTATCCAGCATGATAATTATCAGCAATGGAATATTTCCAAAAAGAATACCATTGAACCGATTGTCTGGATAGATTAATTTATTCTTGAATTGAAGAGTGAAACATGAGTATAAACAATTTGTTCTTAATTAATGTGCATTTATGAAACTTCAAGAGATATAATAATGATTTAGTTTCGTGACAAAAGTAAGTTGCCCATTGGATTCATGCTCTGCGTGAGTTACATAAACTTATCGTATTATATAAACTCCATCATAAATCCAATTTCAAGAATATGATAAGTATATACTTAACTTAACCTTCCACGCGATGGTGATCACATTCATGAACAACTTGACGCTCAAACCGTGTGCATGCTTGTTATATTAACCAGGCCAACAGTGGAATAACCGTATCATTTCCATTGATAGGTATTACTAGTGTGAGAAAATATAGCGAGCATAAACGCAAATGCAAATATGTATTCATTTATGCACGAAAAAAGTTCAAATCTCTATGAACATTGGTATGTAATTTGTGAAATGTACTTGTGGCCTTCATGGTCTGATATGTTTTCAAATCTATACCATTTTGTTTTGACTAGGTGAAGAATTTATCGAATTTATCCAAAATTCAGAAGAAAGTTTGATATTGTCTGGAAAAAGCAGTTGACAGAGCGCGTGATGAGAAACAAAATGGAACCAAAACTTGGTTGCAGTACCGTACACTAAATTGATTTTTGTTTTGTCAGTTAGCGTTTCGGTTTTCCGGATTCTGACGAGGAGATTTCTTTTTTGGACAGGAACCGATCCCTTCATGTCCCAAATGGGCATCATAAATACAAACGATTAGTAGAAACGAACAAATTCGTTGATGATATCGATTGGATTAGAAGCTACATTTTTCCACAAAACTGAAGATTTTATGTTGTGAGAGAAAATGAAAATACGATACTAGGCTCGTACTAGAGGGGGAAAAAAAAAGTTATTAATCGCATTGTGAATTAAGTGAAAATACTGATTCAAGTGAATCAAATATGTCATTATTACATTAACAACCGGATTTTTCGACGGTTTTAATAGTAAAGGAAAGAAAAAGCAGAAAAAAAAAACACAAAAGTGTTTCTAATTATACAACCATCGTGTTTTGCGTCCCAACTTCATTCCAACTCGTGTGTGCTACAGAGTCCCCTTGTCCAATTTATCACAATCAACGGCGTGAAATCACCACTTAATTTTTGGCACCACTTCGTGGGTTACAAAAAAAACTTGTGTTGGTCATAAAACATTTTTTGCATCGTGATGACAATCATGAAGAAAAGAATGGAAACTAAAGTGTTTTTCATCATCTCCATCATCGAAGGGTCTGAAAATGTGACTGGCTTCACTTCCAAACCCAAATTTCACCTGGCTCCCAGGCGAAACAAAAAAAAACTCCGAGAAGTCTTTTCGTTTTGTAAAAATTGTTAACGTCAATTTTCATATATATTTCCATGCAATTCACCACCCCATTAAGATGTAATCGTTCTGATGCCTGGACACTATGTACCAAAACGTTATGGGCATTTTACCTTTTAACAGCAGGTTAACGCGTCAACGATTAGATCTCCAATACTCTCGACTTTATCGTTTGTTCGCTCATACACATTGTCTTGTGTTCCTTTTGACATTTCCTTTTGTCGAATACGAGCGACGACAAGCTCTATCTTGCTCCTTTTACTTGCGTCGAGTCACCGCCACTAATCTTTATTTAACCCAACTATCAGCGATCGGACTGTAGGATTAACTCGAACTGCTTTTGTTGCTGTGTTCAGTTTAGTTCAAGAATGTGTGCAATATGAAGAGTAGCTCTCCGCGTACAAACTCAAAACTTATAAATGTCAGTGTGTCACTTTTGTTTCTATCAAATGGATTCCATCTATAATATATACTGTATGAATATTACGCCATGAAAAATTTCACACATTTTCATTTTCTCTTATGTGTATTATATTTCGGCTGGTGAGTCAATAGGTGAATGTGTGTATAGAGCGTATACGTTTTATCGATCGTTTACATATACGATTTGCCTATTCATTTTCTACCTTTCCACAATCGAGCCATCCACCGTTTTATCTGATATATCGCATTTGTTTTGTATATTATGATGTGTCAAAAGTGTGTAGTATAGGCGATGTCCATAGGGAAAATGTCTCGGATGGCTTTGTAATGGAAATTGGGTGAAACGAATGTGGAATATCCCGGGTTGAGAAGTAAAAATTCACGTAGGATGAAAATGCAATTTTCCGAGTAACATGCGCTGCGATATATTTATATTGTCTTTCTGTTGGCACCTACGATGTCAGTTATTATGAATTCAAGTGCCTTGTTCTTTTTAATCCCACCAAAACAAATGACAAATAAACTTTTATTGCATTTACTATAACTTCAATGTTGAGGTCATTTGCATTTGCAGTTCATATGTGGAAAATATTCGTTTATATATCCTCAAAATATTGTTTTAATGCATGAAGCTATTCACGATGTTTTTTTTGTTTTTTTTTCTCTTTCTTAAGCATTGTTTTTCCGTTGTGTGTTTTCTTTCAAGGATATATTGCGAGTGTATTCTTCGAATAGATTCGAGTTGAATGTTATTTTGCGATTCAGTATATCATCGAGTTGTCAATTGATAATACGATTGCGGCAATATAAAGGTATAGTATGGATATATAATTGGTGTTTTTATCGATACGAGACGAAGGATTCGATTTCTTCGCGATATTGGCGAATATTGAGTGTGAACTAACTCACTCAGTCGTGCATTACTTTTTCTGCTTTTTCTTCAATTTCTCCCATTCCATTTCCCACGCAATAGGAATAATCTTGATGAAATTTCAACTCTTATTCTCACATCTAAAGTCGTGATGGCTGAATGTAGAGAGCAAACGTTTTCCCAGTTCATATAAATGCATATCAGTGTGTGCGTGTGGATGGTTGTATAGGGACTATTTCATTGCGGGGTGCGGAAGACGACCTCCCGTGGGATTCAATCAATGGAATCGCTTGGTGAGCGTAGAGTGCCACTCGTCGGTATTTGCGTGGTGTATATATAAATGCGGGCAATTGAAAAATTAGTTGAGCTCGCAATTTTACAACTCATCGATGTATTTCTCCAAATAAATATTTATTATTCATTTAATTATAAAATACAATTGGGATTATTGTCAATATTAGTTTTAGGAACATACTAATTAAAAGTGTTGCGTATTTTTTTACTATCAAGAATAATGGAGGCCAAAAATACATTAAGGGTAAATAAATGTCAAGAACGTCGCTATATAATTCTCTATTTTTGAAAGGGTTAGACAGAGCAAATGGGACATGGCTACATAGATTCTTATTTACTACACCCTTGTGATGCAGCTACGCGTCAAAGTTCGTTAGTTTGATATTTGCATAATTTTTATAGCTTCAGCCCTTTTGCCAACGCTATAAGCATATGGGGTGAAGTTGAGAGAAAAAAAAAAGTTACTTTCGTCTATATATGGGTATAAAAAAATTGTGCCCACTTATGTTTATGCAAATTTTATCTTCAGACTGAAACTAATTGTGACATTAAATCATAAAGGTGGGATACGTATAATATACATTTATGACATTTGAAAAACGTAGTATTAATTAATGCTGTTCATATTCAACATCAATATGTTTTAAGGCCTATTTTATGTGTTAATTTCAGTCGATAAATATAAAGCTGACGGGTTCATATGCGGTTTCGCAATTGCATCATTTGATTATAAAAAATCGATACTTATCTTTTTTTTTTGTTTTTTTTTCGAGACTATTCTCATGCACGTTGATTGCATTGAGTGAATATTGTATAAGTTTTATACGAATGAATATTCGCGGTTTTTGTATTATTGAACTTGGTCAGAGTAGTATGTTGAAACCCAAGGCATACATGAAAAACTTGGATTTAGATGAAATAGTGAATTTACCTTAAATGCAAAGCGAATTGGATTCAATTATTTTCCTTTTAGCACCAGATTTAATTAAAATGCGCGTATGCTATATATGAGTCTGTCATATAATATTTACCTCCTACTTAGTTATCTATCTCCGCTTTACAATCATAAATATTCATGCGCCTTCTATAATTAAGGAATGATTAAAAATCTAGAAGGAATTTATCTTTTATGTTTGATATTGTCATATTTTCATTGGATTCTAATTGGAATTATCTTCCTCATCGCCTACATTTTCCAAAAGACACAATTCTCTATACAGTATTTGACAAAATATGGTCGAATACCATCAAAGGATGAAAAGAGCACTCTTGGAAAATAGCAATTTTTGTTATTGCATTTGCTGTGTTTACTTCAAACAAAATGTAAAACTTTGGCTGATATCGTGATAGCTTTACTTTGCATTATTCTAGTACCCTTTTCATTTATTATAGTCGACTCTTATCTTTCTCATCACGAGAAATTATACGAGTATACGCAAATATTGTTGCTGTTCTTGAATGTATTTCATATTTTTTATTTCAACTGATTTTAGTCTCTGTTGGTTCCGTGTTAACGAAGTATAACGTATCTTTACGAATGACGTGAGGTCGACAGAAACGTAGAGGTACACTGGCCTACATCTGTCTCAGCCCGACGACCTATACTATAATACACATATGTAGCGTAGCATGCAGCTTGGTAAACGTTTGTTGTGTCTCACGAACATAAGTGCTTGTCACGAGAGAAGTCAACGACTGAGGATTTAGTGCCAGACAGAGATAGTAATTCGATTTTCTAACGAGAACGTAGTATAAAGTTCTCCAATATATATATATATATATTATGTGTACATAAAATGATTGGTTGGAATCCATTACTCACTGATGACTTTTCTTTTGTTTCGTGTATTACAACTAATTGAAACTAAAACAGAAATTTCGATAATTGATTTGGTGTATTTCGTTGATAGTTTACAGTTACTCAATTGAGGATCAGAGTCTCTGAATATCTAAATCCAATTGCAATTCAACGAGTGTCTTCCCAAACTATATTTAAGTTGTAATCACAAGACGGGAAATTGAAATAATATATTTTTTCTCCTTCATATAATTTTTTAAGCTAGCATTCACATGAAAGAAATTAAAAGAACGTAGAATTGAGATTGAAGAATAAGTGAACGAACTCGCAACTGTGGACGATTATTTCCATTCAATTGACTGGAGAATAATTTGAAACATACTCTATGCATTCGCATTTATTAATATGTCATTGGGGATGACTGATAAAAAAATTTATTTTCTTTCTTCTTTAATCTTACAGACTTGCTCATATTTTGTAGACAATTTACTAATTGGCTTTTATTACCTCATGAATATGTGCCAAAATTCATTTTCATATATAACTTGAAGTAGGACTGCACTTTCATAGTTTCCTGCATTCTTATTCTTATATTAAAATTTTTAATATATTTAATTGAACTTGGAATTTCAATCATGAAGGTGAAGCTGAATATTACACTCGATTGCCTTTATGTATCAAGAAAATATGCAAAATAAATCTTCCTGGTGATTCTGAACATCAAGGAATTTCTATATTGAGAAGAAGGTCATATTGGTTAGATGAATGAGTTGATATTAAAAGTAAAGAGAATGAAATGAAACCGCAAAATCAATTGAAATGAAATGACACGTGTAATAGCATTTAATCTCAAACAAAGATTTTTCTTTTCAAAGTGTATTCAAACTCGTATTGATTCGAGTGGTTTTTGACCTTGCTTGAATGAACAACGGATTCTTTTCTGCTGCTTACTTAGCGGTAAACAAAAGTGAGTGTCAAGCCCACTCATAATGCCAAGGGTAACGAGAAACCGAAGAATGAAGAGATATCGAAAGAAATGGCATGAGCGGATTTAGCATATTAACAGCAGTTATTAAGTGTTATTAGTAATTGTTTTCCGAGACTATTATACGATAGAGAGAATAAAAGCATCCGTTTTCGTGATCTAAATATATATGAGTTTGAGAAATAGAGCGAAATAAAATTCACTATGAAGAATTAAAAGTCGAGGAGCCTTCCCGAATTGGATCATTTCATTTGTCCTCAATTCGAATGGAACTATTATTAATTTGAAGAAGAAGTAGGAAAAGAAAAAGAAGAAGAGAGGGAGCGAGCGAGAAGAGTCGGATTTGATATTGCACCTATCTACTCCTTTTTCTTCATTGACTTTTGCTTCAACGACTATATTTGTAAAATGAATTTTGTGAATTGAAAGGAAAACTATTTAACACGATTTGTCATCTGGAAACTCGTTTCACAGTGAAATATATTTGACAACCTGTGGGATTAAAATGTTTTCTTTTCCTCTGTCGCAATGGGTATATGCGGATTTTCCTTCATATACGCAAGTGAGTGGCTCGAGGGCATACATTCATATTGGGGGATCCCTTTGATCGAATGACAATGTCGAGCTGTCCAACCGATGCGGTTGTCCCATATCCCAACTGTTGACGCGTGCACCAGAAAAACCTCTAATCTGCGTCGCTCTTGAAAGTCGTATCGCTTTTGCGTTCATCCTGTGACATGGTTGGCATTGTTATGATATTGTGTGCGATCAAATAAAGTGATGATTGAATATAAGAAGAGGTAGATTGAGGGTATTTGGTTAAAAGAGATCGTTTTCCACGATCGCGTGCCCCATGGATATTTGTCCCTGAATTCATATATATTGGAACATTTCATCTATCCATTGACAAAAGTATGTTTATACCTGTTTGGCGGAAGTTTTCAAATCATGTTCGATTCCATCTCTGATATTTCTTTTTTTTTTCATTTCCTTATGTTTGATTGACTGAATTGACACCGAGAAGATTTAGTGAACATTACATGTATGGGATATCATTTCTTCTTATTGTAGCTCTTGAGATCAAATCTCCCTTTTTTTTTCTATTGGCATGAGAAACTTCCAACTCTTCTAGATTCTCTAAAATGATTATAACTATCTTGTTCTATTCAATATCTGAATTGTCTGCGAATGGATGAAAACTAACAATGAAACTTCTAAGATCCACTTCACATTAGAAATTTGAAAATTTGTGTGGACAAGTTCGTTCTTGAAACAGAATTTCAGCTATTATTATAGAATATATTTCAACAAACATTGGAAAATTGTAGATTCTTTGAAAAAAAGAAAAATTATCATACTTTGAGCAGGAGTGTTCGAGAGGGGAAATTCTACACTCGACTGAGCGCTTCTTCCCCATCTCACTGTCTGTCTAACTTTTATAAATTAATTAAAATGTATATATATATATATGATATATGACGATAAAGAGCCACCTGCTTGAACGGTATTTGCACCACACAGTTAAGTAATTTTATCCATTTGATGGTGGGGTATTAGGGCGAAGATAAATGTATTATTCATAATTAATTTCGCGCCGATAAATCGCAGAAATCACGGGATTAGCTATCCTGTTAGTGTGAAAATAAGTGTTCTAAATATCAATGATTCTTGTCCTTTGTTGCAATGACATTTTCAAAATCTAGGAATGTTAGACTAGTCCATTTCTTTAGTTGGTAAATGAGTTATTTTCGTTTGTGAACATCCAATTGTGGGACTTTTCGCAAAATATATCGCACAGTTCCCTCTTTATAAATCTGCATTACATAAACCATAGATAATTGAAGACGGGAAAATTTTTTTTTTGTGCGCCAATGTTCAAAGCGGATATCTTTTATTCATCTAGGTCAACCACGCAAGCTTCGCTGGCGCCACAAGCGTTGTCTTTACATAAACGAGAATATGCAGATTAAATTTGGCGCAGTATGCCCAAATGAAGACGAAATTAACCGATAAAATTGATTGGCAGTTAATTGGAGTGTTACACATCAGTAACAATTTGAGTTACGAGAGGTGTGAGAATTTAAGGCAATCCTTTCTCAAGATATCGATTGTTACCAATAAAACCTCTAGAATCAAAATTCAATTGTTTTCCCTAACAAATATTACTCTAAATACATTAAAAAAAAAATGTTCACCTATTTTCCTCCACGTCACTACGAAAATCATTATTAATTCCCAATCTCGTATCTGGTCATGAAGCTGCATTATATTCTCCTATGAATATTTCGTTTCCACCCCATGCAATATTTCGATTTATAAACATATTTATTTTAACTCCCATGTATACATATATTATATTGCCAGGGGCCAAGAAATACGGTTATAATTTTTCGCTTATAATCCCATCAACAATACTGAACATAAATGCGTGCGTACGGCACCCATACATACGTAACGATAACTGAATAATATCTCAAACCCCGTTTGTCCACAAAACGTGTAAACGATCTGTCGGAGACCTAAGCAAACTTCTCGCTGTCAATAATAATGAAAAAAAAAGGAAAAAAAAAAAAGAAAAAAAAACGAAAAAGAAAATGAGAAAAAAGGAATTCGAACAATCACCGCGAAAAAACACGTTCAATAAAACCACCGAAGGCACCATAGTTCAATAAATATACACATTGATGTATATCTGTTTGATATAAATCTTTACTTACTTTATTTAAGAAATAGTAAAATATATGAGAGCATAGACAGTGTATAAAATGGTTCAATTCATCAGTTCATGTTACGTGAAAATAGAACGCAATGAAAATGAATGGGTGTTCATCGTCTGTGTGAATACGCGCGTGTATTTGTTAGTTTCAGTCTCACATATATCGTTTCAGGTTTTTGGCCCCTCATTGTTGGCACAAGCGATGCGCGCTACCCTCTAGTACTGAATGTGTGCTCAAGTACTTATGATGCCCAATAAAGCGACAGGGAGAATGAGACTGGAACAGAGTTGGAGAAATACTGGTGGTAGGATTAATTCGTGGCTTGGTAAAACCTCGAATCGACATGTATATATATAGACATATATGTAAGAGATGAATCCCCTCATCATACCATGTGCAATGTTGGGATCCTTACATTTAGTGTGGGTACATGTGAATGTTAATGAGCGTATGATACTTGCTGGTGAGAACTTTAGGATGCGTTCAAAATAGTAACAACAGGAACTTTGCTTTAAGGATATTGATATGTTTACTTGCAGAATACAAATTACAAGTTGAGTGTTATTATTTCATTTTCATATGATCTGTAAAATATTGTTATATTAAATGTGGCAGAGAGGAAATCAATACTTTCGCTGTGCAGCATTGAGGCTCTGACCTAATAAAATGTTTGTGGCGCTATGTTCGGAATAATTATCTAAGCGTTCCATGGGCACATGAATGAAGCTATTGAATCGAAGTAAATCATTATTGTGTTCCGAGGTAGGATTTTCAACGCAAAAATGAGAAAATGGGAGTTATGATAAGACAAGTTGGATTACGCGTCATATTCCAATTAATACCTAACTCAATATAACGAAAGATAAATATTTGATGAATAGATCGAAGTTCACGTTAGACTATTATTTATTCCATATATATAACAGATGCTATTTGTATATATTCAATAAAATTGTTTTTTCATAACACATTGCATTAAACGATAGGGAAGAAGTTGGTATCTTGAAGAGGTGCTCGAAAATTTTTCGATGAAAATTCACCGGTATTAGTGCATTTGATCATAGTATTCTGTTTTTACACTCGTCAATTTCTGGGAGAAGTATTTTTGCTTATCTCCATTCTACAGAAATCGTATAAAATGCAAGATGTGGGAAAGAAGCCGCTCGTCACGAACTCGACCATGAAAACAATACGTGCTCATGAAGTAATATGGAAATGTTATATAGCAGTCCAATAATCAGTTGCTACAATACTACAATTCTAAAAATAAAGAGCTACGATGAATGGAATAAAATTATATTAACTCCTCAATCCACTGTCTGAAGCTCTTGTTCAAAATTCCGCTTTGGATTCTGACTAAATAATTAATGTGGGCATAATTGCAATTAATTTAACGTCGGTTTGATAAAAATTTTATATGACTCCCCGTACGAACTGGAATAATATAAAATACTACAGAGAATTAACAAACAGTGAGAAATATAGGGGCCATGGAATCTACAATTTTTTAATAACCCGCGCAAGCACAAAAGGATGAGACGAAAGAATAAAAAAAAGGGTGGAAGAAGAAAGCCGCATTTTATTGCACACCACTTCCGATTAACTTATTCCATGTTGCCTTCACCTTTACGACTTCCTTATGGATTCCACATAGGTATTGCACTTCGTGCACTTATTCTCCTTTTACGTGTATATATATATATATATATTCTCTCAGTGTTAAATGAAGAATTAATGCGTAGTCGCAAGAGAATGCGGAGAGAAACGAGGTCACGATATAGAAAATTAATAGGTTCAAGTGAGCTTCTCTGGAGTGGCGTCAGTTGGCCTATCACTTTTTCTCTTAGTCTCTCCTTTACTCCCTTATGATCTTGGCACAGTGTATGCCTTTGATTTTTAATGCTAATCATGAAAAGTCTACTTGCAACAAAGTTGAAAAATCCAATTTTAAATCATTTTTACCATCAACTCATTTAATTTTCATGCATGTTTTAATACGCTCAAGATAAATTCCAATATATTAATTAAATGAGTAAATTTGAAATCGATAATCGTAGATAATTGTCTCCTTGGTAGAAATTATTTAGTACTAATGGGTGCATTGGCTTTACCACTTCACATATCCGGGCATTTAATCTCGAACTAGGATCAAAAGACTTTATTGCAACTAATTGAGGTTTTTTCCATCTAATCCAATCGAGAGTTCAAGATTTATATCCATGAGTGAATTGGATCACACAGTATGGCTGAAAATCCAGTATCGCTGACCGAGATAACAGAAAATGGACAATAAGAATGAAGAGAAGAATGAGAGGAAGAAAAATGACAAAAAATTAGTGAAGGGAGTGAAATGGGTCGAGATTAATCGTGAAGTCTGGATTAACAGTAATTCGGGCAATTTTCCTAAATCAATTGGATTGACGATTCTGTTTTTTTGCAATACATGAAAGATGAAGTACATTCCCTTCTTCCTCGTTATTGTTGCCTTCTTATGGCTTCACTAATTTGGAAAATGACATTTATAAAAAACGGAGGATGATTACAAACGGTTCTATACTGGAGCACGTAGGTGTGTAATTAACTCTGAATTGTACCTCGTACAACGACGAAAAGTTAATTGCATCGGTCATTGAAAATTCTGGATTGACTATCGAGGAAACTGCTGATAATAATGCTGCTACGCTTTTGTGCTAATGTGATCTTATTCCGAATTCATTCAACGGACGAAGAATGCATTTTAAATTGAATTCGGAGTGGCTTCATCAGACTTCTGTACTGTGAATGTATGTGAAAAGGGTTTAATTAAATTGGACAAGTGAAAATATTTTATCGTTGATAATTTACAACATACTGATGCTTTTGAACATATTGCCAATTCTTAATATGGGTCCCCCGTCAATTTTGTTGTGATGAGGGTTCGAAGTGTATAGATGGTAGCTCTAACTCATCACTGTTATATACTATGAGACTGCGCTCCGTCTTTCACACTGTCTCACCACACACGTTTTTATCATACTGTATATAGTGTTCCCATTATTTGGAAGCCCTGTCAGTCCTTAATTCATAAGTCTACGGAATTAAGATATTATAACGTTCAGGAACTTTAAGTAACTAATGGAAGGTATATTAGAAATTATATCAATGGTAAAGCGCCACGGCAAAGTTTCGGACCTTGATCATGACGGACCTCCTTGCATACATCAGAAATTCTTCATCGAAGGTTTTCATAATAAATTTTTACCATACAAGTCATGAATTGATGTATCTATTATTTGAGAGTCACTTCATCGAATTGGTGACATAAATTTTGATCTGCGTCATGAAATCTGGCGCCGAAATAAGGAGCTGGGAAGTCCGCTGATGACAAATTAGTGGTGTGGACTTTACATTCGAGGATTCACGGACAATAAATTTTAGGTTTGCGGATTTTATGTCGCGGAACAAAAGTCTCTTCGGATTAAAAGTCATGAAACTATCCACATACATATGTAAGTTTTCGTAGAGTTCTCTGTCTTTCTTTTTGTCCCCAAAATCGTCAGAAGCCTCCCAAATGTCATCTTCAAGTTAATTTTCTATGGAGAACGATGTGAACAATGGAAATGAAGCCCAATTTCAATATCTTGTATTGAAACTATTTCTTTGCTGTTAAGTGATTCGAGAATGATTTTTAAAAAGTAATTTTCCGAAATGTCGCTAAACAAAGAGACCCCAAAAGTCACACAATGAATCGTGACTATTGTCAATGATGCCACCAATGGTGTAACAGATCAAGTGACATTTTGACTGGGCAATAAGCAGGGGGGCTCATGACGCGCGGCGATGTCCATCATCAGTATAAATATCTCAAGGTAAACCTTATTTCTGTAGGTATAAGAGGTAAATTACGTCACGCCTCAAGGGGCCAGGTATCTGCCAGGTGTTGCTGCTGGTCTCTGTATTGGCAGGTTCAACAAAGTGTCGAAACGGTACTACAGCCAAGTATGTCCTTCTTTATTTGCTTCGTGCCTTCATTCGAGCGCTACTCTTGTTCATACAAACATAAAATGATTGTACAAGCGTGACCAGGTCGTCCATTACGATTTTATTTATTCTTTCTGCTTCTATTCTGCGTGCGTGTGTGTGCATTTGTGCGTGTCTGTTCTTAAAGGTTGTGTCGCTACTGCTGGTATTCTCTAACATTGGGTCTTTTCACTGTTACGAGTTGCCTTTGTCGGTGAGAAACTATTTGCCAGGGTTTGACAAATTATGGCATACTAAAGCGAGTGCAAAAACATAGTTATTCGTCAGTTATAGCTTCAATATATTTGGATATATATTTACAACCAGGTGGTCCGGACAACATTCCTTGAAATATATATCCAATGGTTTCACGATTTTTTACTACAAGTCATACATGAATTATACTATCGAAATGAAATATTTTAAATCAATTTTTTTTTTCTTTCAGAAACACGTTCCTCTCCAAGGACCTCGCTTTTTTGAAAACTCTCTCGATTTCATATGAGCTGATATCTCGTTAGTGCACTCGAGGGTATCTATTGAACGAATGATTTGATATCGGTTCGTGAAGGGGATTGGACTGATATTTATAGGACGTCCCATAAGTGTACAAGTGCCAAATGCCGTCTGTGTATGATTGTTAGGGTAGATGTACCGTTTGTGGCCACTTTAAGCTTTTCCGAATGTTCAACTAAGATTTAAATATATTTAAATAAAATATGTGATAATAAAAATTGAATCAATCAAATCTTTAATCTATTAAAAATTAAAATGTCACAGTGTAAAAGTTTAAAATGTAATTAACTATGAAAAATTAGTAAAATTTCAAAATAA
>JAPYZH010000806.1:0-16197 GCA_030523085.1 Meteorus colon | reverse complement strand
AACTCACGATGCTCTTCTACATCTCTCACATGTTCTGCCGAGACTAGATTTTTACCCTTTATCAAAGTTTGTGGTTGAAAGATAATATTATGGGTGATTAATTTGAAACCCGTTCTTAAAATATATTCTATTCTACACCTGAAAGAATAAATGAAGAAAACAAAATTTAATATATTTTCGTTGCTAAATATAGTTATGTGAAATACAACTCTGAATTTGATCATGTAATTTTTTTTTTATACTTTCATTTAATTTGACAATAAACATATCTTGACGTGAATTTTAACATAACTCAACCTCGTTTAGACAAGACTTGTTTTGGCTTTTTTATCGTACTTACTTTTTGCATCTCATTCAAAATAGATGAAAAAAATATTTTGACATAAATTTTCACATTTTATATAACAATAAAATATTTTTCAATTTTTATTTAGCACTTTCAATCAAAACTTATGTTTTACTACATGTCAATCACATTAAAAAAGCCACCGTAAGTTGTAACGTTAGGTGGCGCTAGAAACACGCACCCAGCGAATACTTATTCCTTGGACTCCATTGTGTTAGATGGCGCTCGACCAAAGTAACGCCGCCATTTTCAAAGACGAAGATATACATATATATATATTGTTCACACTGAATTGTGAATGAATATTAAGATGTGCTTGAGAATTTAATTACAACGGCAATTATTATAATCATTTAATTATTAATAACATGGCGATATCATTTTGTGGTAAACGAATAGTTTTAACACGCTATATAATATATAAAACACAGAAAAGAGAGAATGGATACATCATTCTGTAAGTTCAGAATTGCTCGATTGAGGTTATGTTATGAAAATTATTGTTAGGCGACACGAATCAATTGAATTTTAATTTTTTTATCACACAGCTTACCAGAAATTGGCGAGGATTTACCTGACAAAGATCCTCTACTTAAAGCAAATGGCTTTCCCGAATTTAATACATTTTCTATTGAACGTGCTATAGCTGCAGTTGGAAAATTGTCGGTATTATTTGAACAGGGTATTCAGAAAATCGATGATAATATTGAAGGTAATGCGGAATTATGAGCTTCTGCGTTGTTTAATTATTCATGTATGTGTGATTACTATTATTATAGGAAAAAGTGATGTAGATGTTGTCAATGATGTTATCAATCCAATTGAGGAATTAAATTTACCGTTTGAAACAACGTGGGGCATTTCTAAAGCGCTTTATTTTGGTAACCAAAGTTTAATGCCAACAAAATATTATCAGAGTATTCACAATCGTATGGTGAAGGCACGAGCTGTGAAACATCTCAGCAGACCAGTATACAAAGCGTGCAAAGAAGCGCTGAAAAATAAATGTGAAAAGTTAACATTGGAGCAACGGCGAATTATTGAGAAGTATGTCATCGAAGGGCGATTCAATGGTCTGGGTGTAGAGAAGCAGAAAGAAAAAGAAAGATTATATTATTTAGACATGCAGATATTCAAAAAATCGGAGACAATACGAGAAAAAATTGAAATAGCAACTTCAATGTTCAAATCAACAATAACAAATCCAAACATTGTGCAAGATTTCCCAGAAGATTTTTTACGTCTGTTATCACCGGATCCGAAAAATCCTACGCAAGGTCCATGGAAAGTCACACTTGAGACGAATATTATATCACGATTTTTAGAGTATTGCCCCGATCGGGATTTAAGGAGGATTGTGTGGACAGCTAACGTAAAACGTGGTTCAATGGTAGGTGAAAGTACGCTGCGAACAAGTACTGATTTGGAGGATATACGCGATCATAGAATAGAACGAGCAAAGTTACTCGGTTATAAATCGTTTTCACATATGTGTATGGAGACAAAAATGGCTGGAAATTTGCAGAATATTTATAGAGTAATGGACAATATATTGGTGAATGCGAGACCGGCACAAGAAAGAGAATTCAAAGAATTAACAAGTTTCGCATGCGATCGTGGATTCGACGGTACGATAATTCGCCAATGGGATGTAGATTATTGGATGCAACAATATCGAAGGAGTGTATTGAATTTCAAAGATGAAATTTTCCATGAATATTTTCCTCTGCCGCATGTACTCAACGGGTTGTTTCGATTGATTGAAAATTTATTTGATGTTCGCATTACTGAAGGTCGAAAAACCGACGTATGGCATACGGACGTAAGATTCTTTGATATTATTGATCTCACGAGTACTGACAGTGAACCAATTGCTCATTTTTATCTAGATCCATATGCGCGGGGTAACAACAAAATGACAAAAGCCCAATACGGTTCATGGATGGTAGGAATACGGAATAGAAGTAAAATTGTATCGACAACTCCATTGACTGCGCTAATTTTCAATTTCCGACCACCTCTTGGCGATGTGCCATCGTTATTATCATTCAAAGATGTTGTCAATCTGTTCAGCGAAGTCGGAAAAAATCTGCAACATTTGTTAACTCGTGTTGATTATAGTGAACTGGCTGGATCGTCTTATGTTGAATGGGATGCCGTTAATGTAAGCAGTTATTTCATGGAAAATTGGTTATACGAGCCTCATATCATCCGAAGTATTGCTACTCACTATAAGACGAATGAGTCAATGCCAGAAAAACAAATTGACAGTATAAAAAATATAAGATCGCATATGGCTGGATACAAGTTATGTAGAGAGCTTTATTATGGACGATTCGATTTACAATTACATAGTTCAGACGAGTATTGGGTACCAATGATGAAACGATTGTGGCAACAACATTTTGTCATGCCACTTGATAAATCTGATTCGCATGTTACCTCTTGGACTGAGATATTTGGAGGCCATTGGGCTGCAGCATATTACAGTTCCCTTTGGTCCCAAATGCTGGCCGCTGACGTTTATAGTGCTTTTCAAGAACTACCAAAAGACGATAGTATTCAGATGAAACAAACCGCAATGAGATTTCGTGACACATTTTTGTCTTTAGGCGGTAGTGTGCCTGCCAGTGAAGTTTTTAAACGCTTCCGTGGGAGAGATCCTAATTGTCAAGCATTATTGAAGAATTTATGCTTGGAGGAGTCAACAACGAATGGAGATAAACGAATCTGAGCGAAATTTGGGGAGTATTTCGGATTATTTTTCATATTTATAATCATATTTCACTTTGTGAAACGATATAAAAAACAATATGGTCTTACTTTGAGTCAAAATATGATGATATATTCATACTGGAGCAATGAAATGGCGATGATGACTCTGATAACGCATACCAAATATCTGGAATTTAGATTACGTTTAGAGAAACAATATAATATCAGTATTTTACATATTGTTACATTTGGATAGAAACAGATTGAAAGAATTGTATGTGAAATATGTTAATATAGATATGATGATAAATTTCTCATTGTACATCTATTTTCAGTCAACAATATATATATATATGGGTGTGTGCGTGTGAAGGTAATAAAAAAATTGAGGAAGTATTCAACAAATGGTACTATTTATTCACTTGTGTATGGTATCGAAGAGAGAAGTAAAATTATATCTAAATTAATTATAGAAATGCATATCACATTCGTGGGTTTGTTGTTCATTATCTCTTTTCCATATGGATCAGAAGACTCGAAATCAATATTCCAAATTTTTATCCTATCAGCGCCACACAAATTATACTTATAAATAATAAAATGATAATTATCCAATATCCACAGGAACGATCTTTTTGATTAATCCGACGAATTCGTCGCGTTCCATCAATTAACCGTCCATCTGTAGTTTCCATATGATCAGCTAGATCGTCAATAATTTCTATTGAAAAAAAAAAAAATATAATATAAGACTACTATTTCATTATTTTTATTTTTCGTAATGAAGATATACATAAACTATCGTGTCAACACAAATACCGTTTTGATGATCCACCTCATTATGAATTGTCTGGGCGATAGCTTTTTGTCTGGTAATAACTTTGTGTAATTCATCGAGGCCACGGTCTTGTTCTTGAGAAAGAAAAAATATAATGACAAACAGAGGTGACAATGTCCATGATAGATCATCTCAAATGATAAATTACCAAGCAGAGCATTCTCATTCTGTGCTTTTAAATCAGCAATTGAAATATTTAAATCCAGAGGTGGATCATCGTCGTCATCAGCACCCCAACCGGTCGTTCCACCGTCAACAAACGCTGAATTACTTGATTTAATCAAACTTCGCCTGTTCGACGCATTTGGATTCATTTTGAAATCATATAGTTGTTTCATCTTGATCTCATTACTCTGCAATTGCTCCACTTGTCTTATGCGTCTCTCTGCTTCGTCCATCGTTCTGTTCATGACTCCATCAAGGCAATATTTTTTTACTCTTCACTAACAAAAAAAATTCAATAATTTTGTGCCAAATGAGTTTCAGGATTAATGTATATAAAGGATACATGAGTTTAAGCCTCAAAGCATCATCAATTTTTTTTCTTAATTGTATCATTTGATCAGAATATTGTTTCAATTGAAATCGAATATTAACAGAAACACTGGCGAATGCTGTCGACGTCTTGGGTTTACTTTCACGTTGCGTGAGTTGTTCCATAATTTCTCGAAAAAGACCCTCGCAGGCATCATGATTCACAATCCTGATCACAGGCGGTAAACACAATTGAGAAAAGACAATGCGTAAGGGAATGATGAGGAAGATGCTAAATGCCATTTCCGAGAGGAATGACATACTGAAAACTGAATATGAGAATTTCAATCCGGAAAAGTCATCGCACACAAATTATATGAATTTCAGAAACTATTCAAATTTCTGTGTAGGATCATTATGTAAATTTAAATGCTGTATTTGCCATTTTCTGAATTTTTTGTGTCTAATTTTCGCGTTACAATTTCTTTGAGCAATCAGCATACCATAGCCACTTGATCAACAAACAATAAGTATGTTATTGACATATCATGGAGTGAATGAGGTTGGAATTGTTGAAATTTACCATGGATCACTATCTGTTATGTGTATTAGCGCCATAGTGATGAATAATCTTCAAAGTTTATTGTAACTCGGCTTTTATACCACAATAAGACCGATATTTCCAATATCAAGTCAGCTAAAGCGAGTCAAGTTGTCAGCCTTAATGGGAACGCGTGGTACGTACTACGTAGCAGTATCCAATTATCCATTGCTTCATATTCACGTATACTATCATATTATAGATGAAACATTTCCATCTGAACACTCAATATAGGAGACATTCCCTATAAGTCAAGACGGAATATCGCAGAGTACTCATCGTAAAAAATTGTGTCGAAACCACTTTTCAAGCTCCGAATCTTCGAAAAAATATCATTCCAGTTTTTTTCATTTTAAATATATATCTACTATGGATATAGCTATTTTTTGACATTATTGAATTGCTCCTGTATTATATATGTGTGCTTATTGAATACCTACACACCTACAAAATTGAGATAGAGAGAGTGAGAAATATCGTAAACAAAATGGCAGCGACGCAAGCGCACTTTTTGTATACAAATAGAAATGGCGACAAATAAGATACGCGTGCGTGAAACATAACAAGAATAAATAACATTGGATAGAGGTGCGGGTGCAACAGAGATAGAATGTGTTTGTCGTGCTTAAAACAGAAGATGATATAGATATAATATATACTCTTGAATTTCGTGCGCGAAATCGCGTGCGCCCCCGTCTCACCAGTAGCGACCAGTCTCGTCTCACTTTGACGTATCATATCTATAATATCTATATTCCATACTGTTCATAACGTGTACGTGTGTGCACTTGAATCTTATGAAAAATGTCGAAAGAAAGTGAGAATGTGTGGTCTAAATGTTGATTATCAATAAATATTTCTAACCAACGAAAGACAAAACATAAAAGGATTGGACTAGCCTACGAACGTTATTTTATTGATATTGTGTTGCGGTTTTATATGAAAAAAAGCGTATGAGGTCAACGAGCGATCGTCAATCGCGTCTGCTAGTGTGGCTGGTGTAGTCCAGTGTAATCATCGAAATAAGTATACTGTATATATTTAGGAGAAAATTAATCTCCAGTCTTCCGAGGATCCGCGTGACAAACATTCTTTTATCGCATCTGCAGGTCAGTTGGCGCACGAGTATATGCATATTCGCCAAGAAAAAATATTGAAAATATTTTATTGAGTTTACATGTGTAGTGCACGCAGCTGGACGAAAATTTTTCTTCTCTCCCATTTCATGTATTTACGTAAACGACGTAGTTTTTACTTATTATTTTTCATCACAAACTGCGTGGTCAACTTTTTTTATCCACAAGTTAAAGTTCTTTATTGTTGTGATAAGCATATTGATTTTTGAAATCGCGGTTACATTGTCGTGCGATAATTGTATTCAGTTCATCGAATAATCATATTGCCTATAAATATATATGCGCCAAAGCATACTAAAATTGTTCAAAAAAGAAAGTTTTGTCTTTATTTATTGGCACGATTACTATTTCTATACACGATCTATCATTTATTTCATACATATCATGTATTGTACTTGTATTTAGCTCGGGGTTGAATCATCATTATGGATAGCAACACAACAATGAGTGATACAGTAGTAACTGTAGTATCGTCAGTGATGGAAAATGTCACTCCAACAGCGTTTGAAGATACAAATGAACCAACGCCAATATTTCTCCAAACACGTGCTGCAAAAGTAATTTCTGGTGCATTCGTTTGGCTCGCATTATTTCTTACTTGCCAACAGGTAATTGGGAAAAAAAAAGAAGATTCCAAAAATACTAACACATCTGAATGATTGATGATGAATTTTTTTTAAACAATCAATTAAATAAATAATTCTTGTCGACAGATCTATCAACATTTGAGGTGGTACACAAATCCCACAGAGCAACGATGGATCGTACGAATTTTATTTATCGTACCAATTTATGCCACATATTCGTGGATATCGTTATTATTTTTCAATAGCGAAAGCTATTACGTTTATTTTTTTACTGTACGCGATTGCTATGAAGCATTTGTAATTTATAATTTTCTTTCTCTGTGCTACGAGTACCTGGGCGGTGAGGGGAATATTATGTCGGAGATAAGGGGTAAACCTATACGATCTAATTGCCTTTATGGGACATGGTGTCTAGTTGAGAAAACATACACAATTGGATTTCTACGTTTTTGCAAACAAGCAACATTGCAATTTTGTTTAGTCAAACCGGTCATGGCATTTGTTATCATTATTCTACAATCATTCGGCCATTACCGTGACGGTGATTGGTCACCGGATGGCGGTTACATTTATATCACTGCTATTTACAATATTAGCGTTTCTCTTGCCCTTTATGGATTATTTTTATTTTATTTTGCTACACGCGACCTGCTCACGCCATTTGAACCAGTACTCAAATTCTGCACTGTCAAGAGCGTCATCTTCTTTTCATTTTGGCAAGGTTTGTCTACATATTTAAAACGGTGCAATCGAGTTATTAAGTCAACAATAAATGAATCTGTATAAATTTCTTTTTCCATTCTTTGAATCTGGATTAGGTGTGCTGCTAGCTATTCTTGAGAGAGCCAGCATCATTTCACCCGTTATTGATAGTTTGGGTCATGCCACTAGCGCTGGTACAGTTTCAGCTGGTTATCAAAATTTTTTGATTTGCATTGAAATGCTGTTTGCTGCAATTGCATTGCGCTATGCATTTCCTTATCAAATATATGCAGCTGGCTGCGTTACCGATTCAAGGGGACGTAGTGTTACAATGCAGAGTATCAGTAGTAGTTTGAAGGTCAGTATAGTCATGAAACAAGCGATTTTTAAATTTGAAATGTGTATTAAAAGAACTTTCATGTTCATTTTCACGTATTTTCATATCTATAATAAGGAAACGATGAATCCAAAGGACATTATGACTGATGCAATCCACAATTTCCATCCTCAGTATCAGCAATATACACAATACAGTTCAGGTATTGTGAAGAAAGTATAAATATTTGTTGATGTACACTGGCCAAATATTTTTAATGCAAATGCAAGCACTTCATCTCACTCTCTCTCTCTCTCTCTCTCTCTTTCGTTGCACTTTAGTTTGAATAAAATATTTTTTTCGCGTAGATTTCATTAAGCATGAGACATATAGTAAATTTTGTTTTCTATAAATCGGAAACTCAATCCAATTGTCACTTCAGAATTCCAGTTAATATTTATACTTCTTTAGTGAATGACTGTCTCTAGGTGTATCAGAATATGTATTTATAATATTTGTGGCATCCTGTGATTGGTTGGACTGTAACATTGTCTCGAGGATCTGAAGTGTAGTGTGGAATTTGTGTCGCACATCAATATTTCTTAATTGATATGGAGTCAGAGTTTTCGTAACAAATGCCACTGGCCACTAACATATTTGGTTCCTCTCATTGGCTTTATTACTGTGCGAATAATAAAAATAGTCCATGACATGAATATGAACATCAGATAAATTCAAAACTTTCTCAAAAAACACGATTTATTTGCATCTTGTTCGGCCATTTTCATATTTTTTTATGAATTTTTTTGTTTCATTAACCACTGCTTTCTTATCGCTCACAAGCATTCTTCTCCTGTGCAAATATTGTGGGGCCACGTGTAGGTGAAATTATTCGGAAGTGAAGATTCCTTCGAGATCACAGAGATCAAAAAGGCTAAATGAAATGAATAAAACAAATCTCATGTTAATCACGGAAAATTTTGAAGAGCAATTTGTTTGCTGTTTTTCAGACGTCAATACCAATTTGCCGTACGAAAAGCTGTGAGTTTGACACGCGAGCGCCTGAACTCGAAATATATATGCAACAAGCAAACAAACAAATAAAAACACACAGTATACATATATACATATATACATATATATATATGTATATATATATATATATATTGGAGGCTGTTGGAAGTTAATTGTGACTCGTCAATACACAACTTATGAATTGAAATTTATTTAGATCAATTCACATCACTCAAACTCATTTTTTCGGCTTGGAATATTTTATTTGAACCGAGATCCGAAAATTTGACACTAATAGAACGATTTTCAGTGTCAAATTGCAATGATCCAAAACTACCATGAACTATAGATGAATATGATATATTAACGAGCAGTAATTCCCTATTCTTCATCCAAACTAAAAGAGCTCATTATTTTTGAGATTGAGAAGTAAACTAAACATTTGAACAATACGTATTAATTATCAATAGCACGGTTATCTTTACGATTTTCAAATAATGAAAATTGTAAGATAGTATTTAAGCGCTTTATTATGGAGGTACTTAAAAGAAAGCAGAAGTGTATTTTTAAGATCATATACAGAAAAAAAATGTTTATCAATGAAAAATCAGACATAACCAATAGATTGACTGTTGAAAATATTTGGTTTCTAGAATACATTATATATCTGAACGACTGTTTAAAATGAGAGAGTGTTATCTCATTGTTACGATAATATTTTTTTCTTTCTTCACGTTCATATTCGTTGTCAATATTCATTATTAGCATGCATACCTGAAAAATTGCAAATATTGCAGGAGAAGATGGGCGAAAGGAAGACAATTAAATTTTTGTGAAAATATAAAGTGAATATATATATTTTTTTTTTATAAATTATTTATACTATGAATTTTGCATGCAACCAATATACCGATTGCTTGAAAATATTCCATCTATTCAATCCTATTGGATAATTAATGCATGATACATTCATTATAATGTGTAGAAAATAAGTGAAAATAGTATTCAACAATATTATCTCGATGTAGTGTCATTTCAAACGCAAATGTTATTCAATAGAAATTTTTCTCGATTTTTCTTTTGCAAATGGTTAAATATAGAACAAAAAGAATATCCTTTACATGTTCAATTCACGATAAGTCGTTGAAATAATGCAATCATAACTAGGTGGCACGAAGAACCAACGTGGCATGCGGGTGTCAAGCTTCGATCCAGATGATCCACAAAATATGCCAGTGCCACCGCCACAAAGACGCAACACATCGCATCAACGTGTTGCAACAATATCGCAAAATTATAATGAAAAGACAATGTTGCTGAGCAGTGATGATGAATTTCAGTGAGCCGGAAATTATTACAGACAGATTGGCAAGTACTCTTTGTCAAAAAATACTAAAACCATTAAATGGTAAGATGACAAACTAATTATAAGATAGATGCGTCTCATGTTGATGTTAAAACTAGCCCGAACAAAAGAAAATATATATATATATATATATAATTGTGGAATAAATGCGTGAATAGTTGATGGAAAAATACTTTAACTCATGGCAAGTTATGATAAATAGTTCAAATATCATTTTATTTTGTTATTTTTGATGTCAATACCTTCATTATATATGTTACAACAATATAAGAATAACATACAAGATATTTATTTTGTTAACGCTTCCTGCGTCTCAAGAAAAAAAAAAAAAAAAAAAAAAAGTAAAAAATAACATGAGAAAAAAATATCAATTAATAATAGTGAACAAAAAAAAAAAACAGAGGGAAAAAATAAAATTAAATGGAAAACGGTGTTACTTGTTATGCAGATGATGTGGAGGTAGTTTAACTATATATGTATATAAATGTATATATTATATACATATAATACATCGTGTCATGATTTTAGATTATAATACGATTACATCGTGATTATCATTCTTTTTCTAATTATGATTTCTGTATACACATTAACACGGTACTTATGCAATTTTAACATCCAAGTATTTATACATATTTCTATGTTTTCATTTCAATTACTTCGTTTCAATTTCTTTTTTTACAAAATTTCATAATTTACACCGTATATTTGCTCACTTTGCAGATTAAACAATACAAGTTCAACTGACGGGTTTTTCCAATAATTGTCGAAGAGTGATAACCAATAGTCTGCTTTATCACATTTCCTCTTTTAAATTTCATCTGTCTGTTACATTCTTAAAACTTCGTTTTCAGAAATTATAATTTTAAATATTATAATTGTATGGGTGTGAATGTATAAATAAAAAAACGAAAATGATAAAATGATTGCAGTATTGATACGGTGGAGAGTATTATTAAATGCTAGTTGATGGAATAAAAATTGACATCGATGGCAACATTACAATCATATAGTTAAGGTCAACCGAACTATCATCGCGTCCAATTAATGGAAATAAAAAGTAAAAACCAAACTGAAAATGACTAATACATATGTATATATCGTTAAAAAGACATTCAGATTGTATCTTATAACTAAGTGTAGGATGAAAATTTTATTTATATTCACTTAGTACCCTTAGTTGATGACAATTGATTGATTCCGGGTTATGGAAGAAACGAAGGAAAAAAAAAAGGAATGAAGAATAAGAAAGTAAGAATATTAATAAATAAATAAAATCTATTAATCAAATTTAATGTCGTAGAGCAAATGAGATAAAACGGATACCTGGCGTTCGGTGCTCTTTCTGATTAATCCTGTATAACAGAAAGGAAACTACGCAACGTATGTAATTCAATATCCGAAAATTTTCGTTGCTCTGTTTTTACAATACACTAAGATCACTAGTAGCCAAAAATATATATATATATATGAATGAATAAATCTATGGTCGGGCAACTTTCGTATATGTCGAAAACAAAGATATAATAATCATTAACTCATTTGAGTGGTAGTGTCCATCAAATCAATGGCCTATTAATGTAACTATAATTTTCTTTCATAAACCCCGATAATCCAATTATCTATAGAATTAATATAGGAAAGGGACGACCTGTATGAAGAGATATGGAAGCATCAAAAATAAATATTTTTATCTCAATGCATTGAATAACTTCAATATAAAACATTTTGTTTCTAATACAATTCCACGAAGTGGAAATAGATATAACTTCAACTTTACGTAATAGATAGAAGAGAATCACCGTTCCGTTACATATGAATTCCATCCAAGCCACGGACTTATTTCTCCCCCTAAATCCGCATTATTTTCACTCATTTTTTGTTTGAATGATTTGTCACTCGACCTGCGATTTGTTCTATCAATCGATTTGCTATTTTCAACCGAGTTCCTTTTTTTTTCTCTTCTCGTACACTTGCGATTGCTAAAAATTTCATTCCTCTTTTGTTGTGCGCCACTTGCCTCTTCTTCAATATCCTGATAATGCAATTCATGATCCATGTAACCCACGGTATTATTCTCTTCGCTGGTATATCTATTGTATTGTTCGTCAACATCACGCCGTATGACAGTTGGCTTCACGCGACTACTAACGATACTACAATCGTTATTGAAAATCTGTAATGTCTCATTATTGTGCTGAAGACATGGTTCAATAGGTTTAAAGCCAATCGAACGTAAGCGCGCAATTCTCAAGTCACCATCCGGCAAATTTACTGGAGCAAATGCTGATAAACGATTAATACTATCACTTTTTGATGAACATTTATTTTGAAGCGTGTTAGATGGAACGATAGAATTTTTATTGGACGTTTTTTGTTTTTTGGTCCTTTTTGTTTGTAATATTTCGGAATCAACAGAAAATCCTGTTGTTTGAAGGTCATGACAAACAATTTTCTTTGCCGATTCATTATTATCCCTTTCAAACTTAATGTCATCGTCAGAATCAACGAGATCAATCCATTCAATTTTTACCGATTTACTGCTGAAATTATTGTCATACGATGTCCTATTATCTGTCACAAATGTTTCATTCTGTAATGAACACTGAATCATCGCATCAACCATTAGAGAATTGGATCGTTCAATTTTCTCACAATTGACTTCTTTCTTCAGTGAAACAGAATTGTTCCGTTCACACTTGTGATTTATCTGTCTATTCGCTGTGGTTGACTTAGTGAAATCATGTCGAATATATTCGGTAGGTTTCTCACATTTTTTCTTCTGCAGCTGTCGATTTTTCGAAATTTTTGTTCTCTTCCCGCTTTTCACCGGCTTACTCTTCTTTGACAAATCAAATTTTGTATAATTGGTGATGAAATCCTTAAATTCTTTACGTTTACGCAAGATAATTGTTGGACTTCTCAATCGTCTGCTCATTGTTCGCGTTTGTATCGCGTAACTACGAATTTTCGTTGAGAAATTCGCATCGATAACTAAATTCGCGAGTTCTCCACGACGTTTCTTCATCGTGGTTGATTTCGAAAATGGCTGCGCAACTTTGTCATTAGTGTGCACCTTTTTCAGTCGTCTTGATGAATTTATATCTTGAACAATATTTGATTTTTTAATTGGATCTAAGGCATTTGAGACTTGTGAACAATTTAATCGTATGAATTTCTCCCTCCTGTTGACATTTTTACTCCCAATTTTCTTCGGCAGCACTTCTGGTGATTTGTAAAGTGTGTCATTCAAATTTTGAGTTTTTGTGTCTGTTTTACGTGATTCAATCGTTCGTAATTGCATGTTATTATTTGAATGTAATTCAACGATCGGATTGTCAATAGACTTTGATAAACTCTCATTCACCTGTGTGAAATTGTCAGTTGGAAAACCAATTATACTCCCGATTAATAACTTTCCCGTAGGATTATAACGTTTTTTTACAATTAAATCTAACAACTGTTCTGGAGTCATCGTTTCAATTGTAACAACAGCTTCAGGCAATTGAAGCTTTTTTATCAATGAATCAGTGGAAGATGAAGATGTGTTAGAACTTCTTCTGGAATTTATTACGAGTCGCTCTACACTTCTCAAATCATTATCCAAGTTTTCTCCAATATTTGTTCTTAATTCTGTTATCTTCTCATTTGAATTATCTATATTATTAATAGAACTGTACTCGAGTGGGATAATTTTATTTGAAACATCACTAATCAATGTACCTATACGAGTTTTGATACTAAAATTATTTTCTGTATTGGTCGTGTCAAATGCACAATTGCTTGCATTGGTAATTGCCGTATCACTAATTTTGCTTAAGCCTGAACGCAATTGTTTTTGAGATTCTAGATTCATTTTGTCCTTGATACATGGGACAAAAGCATTGAGATTGGTCGTGCCAACTGTATTTGTTGGATGGTCACTAATTGTTCTGGCAGCTGATATACGATTCGCTTTATATATCCTACAAATTGTCACTGGCGTCGATTTCTTTATATCCTGCTGTGGATTCGGCGATGAATCATATAATTCTGTTCTGATCGAAATATTTGTATTTTGTAATTTGTACGCTGTTGATTTCGGTGAGCATGGTATCATCAAATTCCCAATTTGTATTGGTGATTCAACGCGATGAACATTCATACCATATCCTGCACCTGTTCCTGTTGAATCACATTTTTTCGAAACATGTCGCATAACAATTGTACTTTCATGGACGTTGCGTTGAACGTCAGGCGATTCAATAGAACGCACACTGCTGATATTGATCGTTGTTGCCGTAGGGGGATGATGATCGTGCATGGCTTTTTTCTTTTTTTTCTCTGGCTCATGGGTTTGGCAACCATACATGTGACATTGTAATGAAGTACAACTTTTTGCCTTGGCATCTCTACTACGTAACGCGGCAGAGATACGTTGCGAATTACGTTTAGACTGCAATGGCCAACATGGTGGCCCTTGATGATTCAATCGTGCCAATGCAAACTTATGATATTTCTTCGAATCGAAAGAAACACCAATCCATGATGAAATTACAATATAGAGACCATCATACCGGTAACCAGTTTTTGGTGCGAATTCGTTCATCAAATTGTAACTGCGAACAAGTCGCAATGGAATATTGTCACGATAATTGTGCATTAACGGATCATTCATCTTTCCTGAAGTATATTCACCACCTGTGAAGGTCAACAACGTTCCCAAATCAACATCATTAGTGGTATTCAAGTGTGATGTGCAAATAGATGTAACGCCAAATGAGCCTTCGTGGACGTCTTTATTGAAAGGGCTGTGAACTTGATCCCGTGAACAATCCATACGTATGCCCCACCAATAACCAGATGGAAATCCTTGTATGGGCCCGTAAATTGAGTCGACAGACTAAGAAAAACACCATTGGAATATTGAATAAATATGTATTCATAACCTCAAGTTCGATACTATGCATATTCTGATATACAAGTAAGATTCAATTGTGAAATTACCGATTGCTCATGTCGCGCAGCCACACATACCTTGTCACCTTTTTTTTGTTTTTTCCAGTGACAATATTTATTATTATGTTTACTATTGTTCAATTTATCAAATAATTTCCGCCATTCGTCCGCAGTTTTATTGTCAATCTGAAAGTAATAATATGGTATCATATCATAAATAATAGTATTAACCTCCCTTAATTCTCATAGAGAACATTCACATATTGGGAATAACTAGTAAATTTAGAAATTATATTGGATAATAATGAATATGTACCTTATTACTGCGTCCATGTAATTTAATCAAAATTGATTCGTTTGCTTCGGTAGTATTTTGATGGATATCAATATTAAAACGTACTTTCGCCATTTTGGCACATATTATATATTACACTGGGAGAAAATGCGGGATGAACATATGAAAAACATGGAAAAACCACTATGAAATGAAAAGAGTAACAGAGCGAGATAGAGGCTATTTTTTTATAAAATAATGTAGATGATAGACCACAGAATCAACACTTGAGGAAAAAATTATATATCAAGAGTAGAAAGTACCCCCACTTTGTGACCGTTTTCGATGCTCTCTTATGGCAGAGAGTCACAAAGTGGGGGTAATTTCTACTCAGGATCTGGCTACACTGATCGAAATTTCATTCTGAAAATATCGATATTATTGCCTGGTGCCTATACAATTCGATACATCGAGATAGGGCCGGAAACACTAAACTCTGTCGGCCACTAAGATAATATAGAGGAAGGTATTCCAATCGTGCAATGCATGATGGGAAATGGGAGACAGTGAACTCTGTGGAACACAACTCTGTCGGCCCAGAACTCTCTTCCCAGAAGTCTGTCGATGCAGAAGTGTATGAAGGGCAACCTGTTAACCCTGTGTTTCAGAACTCTATGTATCAGAAGTAAAACCCGTGAAGTCTATGTACCCAGAAGTCTATGCAATATTTGGGAGCTATTGCAGAAGTCTATGCACCGAAAGTCCGTGTCTCAGAAGTCTATGTTTAAAAGAGTCTATTAGGCCAGAAGTCTATGGTTGGAAAAGTATATTTTCCCAGAAGTCTATGCTTTTGTGCGGTTCGGTCGGTAACTGAATGGTTTTGTATGATT
>JAPYZH010000805.1:0-15859 GCA_030523085.1 Meteorus colon | reverse complement strand
CTGATAATTCCATGCACATCATATCCTTTCTCAAGTAGAAATTCAGCGAGATATGAACCGTCCTGTAACAATTGTACATTCATTCACTATTAGTGACAGTTCAAATCCGATTGCTAACATGCATATCATCTCTAAATAGGGCCGATAAATGAATTTAAATGCGTATACAACTTACTTGACCAGTTATTCCTGTTATCAAAGCAACCTTGCGTTCTTCACCGGTCGCCATTCCTAGATTGATGTTTGATATTTTCGTAATTAACAACCAGTTGATATGAATTTTGTTGAGTAAAAATGTATGTTATGACGTGGCTTTACAGTTTCGCACGTTAACTACAATAAATAACGAGAGCAGAAATAAAAAAAATAAAAAAATCAAATTGTATGGATAAGTGATCGTGAATCACTGATGGTGTGTGTGTTTGCAAAAATGCCGTTAGCCAGTATACAGTAATCTTCACTGCAAACTTTTATTTGGTGTGAACAAATGTGTTTGATTGAAGTGTATAATTGAAATTAATGATTTTACCTGTGTGTGTGTTGAGATTGAACGATATGAAGTGTGACTTTGAATGTTGAATTTTGTCTGTTGGGATGTGCGTGGTGAGTGTGTCTTTTGGTGAAATTGTATGAATTTCCCAAAAATGTGTTCTTGACGTATTATTGTGAGATAGCCCAACTAAAGCGTGATTCTATTAATCACTTGATATTGCACTTGCTCCTTGAAAACTATTCACAGCACAATTGATTGAATTGAGGTTAGCTTGAGGCGTTCACATGCAGGTTGTAAGCAGTGTAGCCAGATCGTGGGTAAATCGTACTTCCACTTTGTGACTCTCTGCCGTAAGAGAGCATGGAAAAGCATTGAAAACGGTGACAAAGTGGGGGTACGGTTTACCCACGATCTGGCTACACTGGTTGTAAGGTTGCTAGGCGTATACTGGCGGGAACAACGTGTTGCGCAATTGCGCATTGTCATGCGGCTAGATAGAACATTCTCAGAATGTTTCCTGCGCCACACGTGTCCTCGCCATTAATTATTTGCAGAAACGGGAGGGTTTGAATTGGGTATTTTTCCAACACTCTAATGTAATTTTGATATTCATATCTGTCAAGTATAATCGTTTAATGATGACTTTAGAGATTTATATTTGACTGGGAGACAAATTTTATTGTGCAGCTTATCACAGCTCATCAAAAATATTTTCTTTGTCTCACGTGTTCTATATTATCTATCTAATTTAAAGTAAAAAAAGAAAGCAGCAAACTCTACATTTTGACGTAACAAAAAATTTACTTTATGCACCCAACTTCTCATCGTAGTCACAATCATATAAATGAAGTTCATAATTCAGTCAACTCATCAAAATATATTGATACAGATTTACAACTGATCTCAAGTATTGAATATATCTATGTTGGACTGAAAAATCGATTAAAAAATGAAGTTAATGCCTCTTGTCCCTGTAGAAGAATCCACCATAAAGGAACCGGTAAAAATATTTAATGTATTATTTTGTTATTTATTGATTGCAAGACCTTGACTGAAATTTATCTTTGTCATATGAAACAGTCTATTCAACATATTCATAAATGTCAATTGCATCGCGAAGCAGATCAAGTTGAAGTGTTGATGCCTGGAGATAAATTGGGCAATCGAATAAAACGATGGATTGCACGAAAATGTATTTTATCTCGACGACATCCATTTACAAAACATTGTATTAGAAGTACAGCTGCTATTAATAATGAAATTGATAGACACATAATTGGTCATCGATATACAATTTATCCATTCAGTGAATTCAGAAATGTTTGGGAAATGTTTATGGCAATGTTCATGCTAATTTCTTTACTTTTGTTACCATTTATTATTGCCTTTCATTTTAATGATCCACATGAATGGTTTCAACTACTTCTAGTTATTAATATATTTTTCATATTGGACACTATGTTGTGCTTTTTCACTGGATACTTTGATAAAACATCAAGATTTGTGATTTTGGATATTAAATCAATTATTAAGTGAGTTCTTTCTCAAATATGATGATAATAAATTTTCCTGCATAAGTAACGTTAATTTAATTATAACGTTTGAATATAGACTGGTTCAAGTGTCGATGAACCCTTGCGCGAGATTGTTCACACGATTGACATGAAATGTAATCACACAAAGATATCGTATTATTGTTTTTACATTTAATTTTTATTTACAGGAAATATTTGAAGACTTTTTTCATACTAGATTTCATTTCTGCAATTCCCGTTCAATTATTATATATCATTATGACTATTTACCGAGAACCTGAATGGTATTGGACGGTTTTTTGTTTGATGAAAATTGTGCGAATGAGAAATCTCGTGGTTTACTCTCGAAATATTGGTCGAGTCGGTGATATTTTAATGAATATTATTGTTGATTTCTCTTCAATGATGCTTAAATACAATTGCTCTAATTTTTATTTTTAGCTCAATCAAATTTCATTCCAAACTTATAAAATCGTGGAAATGGCAATGATTCTAATTTTATGTATCCATTGGGCAACTTGTTTGGAGTTGTATGTACCAATAATTGGTAGAAAAATTGATTGGCGAAATCCAGATCGATCGTGAGCATCTTCTTTCATTCATTCTTTTGTTATAATTTATTATTCAATTTTGAAACCGTCTGGCGACCGTCTGTTTAATTGAAATATTTACATTATTAGTTTTTGGCTGGATGGAGCAGGCTCAAAAAATACAACAGCTAAAATTTATCTCATGTGCATGAATAGAGCAACAATATCATTGGTGAGTTCATCACATTTTCGGGAAATGAAAACGCCCGAGGACTTGATGTTAAATATGTTTCTCACGGTACTTGGTCGAATTGGTTTTATTTACATTCTTGGTAATCATATTTCTCATTTAATAATCATATATACTATTGGGGTGAGAATAATTTTAGTAATGTGAATGAGATTAACTTCATGTCCACTTAAAAAAACTAAAATTTTCCACAGCTCAATTCTTAATGTTAATGGCGACTTTTCATTCAACGAAAAAAAAAATTGTCAAGTCTTTGCAACAACTACAAGAGTATATGCAGTATAAAGAACTTCCTTATTCTGTTCAACATCGAATTTTAACTTATTACACTTATTGGAGTAATAAAAGTTATAAAAGAGATAAACTGATAATCTCCAATGTTTCGCCAAACTTGCGACAGGTTCGTATGATGCAATAGAAATCTTAATATTTTCAATTAAATATTCCGTGTCTAGTGACAATTTTAATTTGATTGAAGGAACTATTGATGCATAGCTGCGAAAAATTATTGAAAAATGTCGAATTTTTCAAGCATCTACCACAATCTGCTTTGTTACAAATTATTTTACTACTCAAAGCTGAGATTTATTTAGCCAATGACGTTCTCGTGCAGTCCGGCACAATTGATGATACTCTTTATTATATCATGTCTGGTACTGTCGCTGTTTATTCAGATAAAGGCGAGAAGATATGTTATTTGGAGGATTGTTCTTACTTTGGTGAAGTTGCTTTGGTAATGGAGCACGAAAAACGACTGTCAACGATAATAGCAGTTGAGACTTGTGAAGTTTACGTATTAAAACGTCTAGATTTCCTACGGACAATTCAAAGTTATCCACGTTTGTTAAGTCAACTCCAAAAATTAGCTATCGAAAAATTAGAAAAAACTTTTCCAAATGAAACATTGCATAGATTTGAAGGATCCATGTCCACAGATGTAACTATTTTTAAATCCGAAGAAACGAGAGGATAAACTATTAAATTACAATAATTAAACTCTAGTTATTACCGCAGTATATCTGGATAAATAATTCTTTTACAAATTATCAATTAACAATAGCACCTATGTGTTTCTTAGGATTTCTATAAGACTGTTGATAGACAGATGTTAATCTCCAATGTTCTGGATAGTCTGAATCTCTACAACCTTCAACAATATTAAATGGCGGTGTCAATGTGTCAATGCAAAAATTCCTCTTAGCATACGGTGTTCTTGGTCGTGGTATTTTTGTTTTATTCGGCAAGCCATTATTATTTTTTGTTATTTTCACTGGCGCTGAATGGATTGATCTGGATCTCAAGCGTTTTGTGCGATCACCTCGACACTCACACGGCGAACAATTCCGTAGGTGTACTGGTTGTCTACGTGAATTTGTTAAATATCCAGATTTGACCAATCGATGATCATCAGAAATATGAATTGAATCCAAATTCTGACAGAGATCGATGCTACTTCGACTTCGCTTATCAACAGAGCTTTTTTGCGAAATTAAATCATCTGCAAGCGGGAAACATTGTTGATTATCATTATTATCATTCTGTATTTGATGACAATTGTGACTCTGATCATGTTCAATTACTTGGTTATAATCGCAGCGACTTTTAACGTTGCAGAATTTTGCTTCGAATCTTTCCATCGGTGATTTGTAGGTCATGCCACTTTCATTTTCGTGTTGGACTCGAGTAAAAATAGCTGGTGCTGGATAACCACTTGATCCATCTATATGTGCAGGCCATGGAGGTTCATAGCATGGATCTGGTGGTGCTTCCCAACAAATAGCTAGATCCATATTTGTTGCAGGTATTTTACAACCAAGTGCCGGCGCATATTTTAAATCGGCGCGCAACTCATGGCTTTTTGTTGGTGAACGGCGTAAAGGTAAATGATCACTTGATAGCACGCGATTCAATGATGTCCCATTGTATTTTGCTGGTGTAGCTCTAACATTTCTAAATACACTGTCATCAACTTTGTCAGGTAGTGGTTGATGTTGGAGATTTTCCGAATGAAATTTCTTCGCAATGGCAAATCTGTCGTAGACAGAATTTTGTCGCATTACTGGTGGCTTTTTAGAATTCCCACACAGCTGCTCGGCTCTCTCTGTATCTCTTAGTGCATATTTATTCATGGGTGAGAGCTTCAGATTACCCTTGATATCGGTGGGAATATTGCAATTGTGTTCTTCCCGCTTGTGTGATGCCGCCCACGTGCCTGGACAGTGAAGACAACACTTTCTTGCTTGCATTCTATCCCACACGTCTCAATGATAAGAGGCACTTAATAAAAAGCCTTATTAAGCAAATTAAAAGAACATAAAAATAAAAGAAGACAAGCAAAAACAACTGATTGATATTGTCTCGACCCAATTCCCAGGTCAAGACTGGAGGAATTCGTTGAACGCGAGAGCTTTTTGAGGTCGGTAGAGCGGCAGTTTCCTTGACAACGCAGATAGTTCGATATCTGGCACAATATATTATGCAACAGCGGAAATAGAATAGAGGATGATACCGCTCTTCCATCTGATAAATTTGTAGCACATGTACAAACATCGATTGATGTTGCCAAAGAGAAAAATAATTCAACAAAAACCCTGGTGATATTGGAATCACAGGCCATTGTCGATATAATGATGAATAACAAACGATAATTAACCGATGAAATTTGGATATTAGAATTAATGTGCCGAAAAAAAGGCAGTGGGAGCATGTAACATGAAGTTGTCATTGAAATAACAATACTTATTTGATAGATTGGAATAGAATAAAAAATAGGTTGACTTCAAGTAAAGGGTGGTGGTTTCCCTTGATGGACGAAACGAACCAAGGAAGAAATCCACGTCGAAGACCAATAACCCGTTCAAGCCTTCGACGAGTGAGAAGTCTACCGACTTCTGTCTTGAGAACAGATCCATGTGAAGTAGTGCAGGAATATGAAGGTCCAACGTTAGATCATCCATTAGACACAACGATCGACTCTGGTCAAATCCATGTGTCTGATGATCAACAAATTACTGATCATATACCTGTCGGACCATTCGAATCATCATTGTCACTTCCAGTTACACCTGAAACACCATTCGATGTCAATCTTTATCAACAAAAGAAGACACTTGCACAAGGTATGATGGATCTCGCTTTGATATCAGCGAATGCCAATCAAATGCGTTATGTATTACAATTACAAGATCAAAATTTCTTCACTGCGGCAATGTGTATGATTATTATGAGCCTTATTCTCCAAGTGGTCGTTGGTGTCGGACTTATTTGGAATAGCAGATACAATGTGAAAGAAGAGACTCATACTCGTCAAGCTAATAAAACAAATAATTGGACAGTTATTGGAATATTTCTTGTGACAATTCTTAATGTTTTTATATCTTCCTTTGGAGTTACCGCTCCAACTGGATCAACAACAGACAAAAATGTGTTACATCCTGGGAATCATGATACACCCCTCAACATCGATGCCGCAACAAATACATGAAAGCTTTTTCCATGTATCGCATCAAGTATTTTTATGATTTATATTTTCGTCAAAATAATCGAATTTAATTTATAAAAAAATGAATTGGGAATTTACGTTTAAATTCATAAATCAGAGGGCGGGAGATTTATCGCCACCTGGTGCACAATGACGTAAATGAATGGGATAAAAAAATAATAATTTCTACTGGGTCTGGAACATAACCTGTAAAATTCATGTTACACTGATGTTTTTCATTGTAATCGCCAATGAAACATGGTGAATGTAGTGAAAGGAATTTTAGTTGAATGGTAAATATAAAATGGAATGAAATAATTATCATAACCTAAATGTTCTTATCTTTATTGTTGCTATTCAATGTAATCCAAATCCTCGGGGATGTGAAACTGTTTGTTGAGAGTTTCTCCATCGATGTTGAATTTGTTTTTACACCAACTCTGCACGGCAAATATATTATCAGTCCACATATTTGCTTCTATCTTCTTTTCCTATATGAGAAGGAATGATTAGATTATTTCAAATCATTATTAATGTCCTGGCACTGGGAGGAAACACGCGAGCATTTTGAGTCGCGAAGAATTCGCTACTTTCACTTGATCAGAATCTTTAAGATTCTATTTAAAAAAAAATTATTCATATATATGTGTATTGAATCGGTTTTGCTTGTTTACTTAATTCAGAAGAAGACAAAAAAATACTCTCTGAAATTGCTAATCTGTAAGAAAAACCTCTTGGATCGAATGACTTTTATGTGTACGTCGATCTGATGATTGTTGCGTTGAATTGAATTCATACGTTGTTTTATAAATTGCCTTTCAGATTGCGATACATTTTTCTAAGGAAATTTGATTTTATTGTACCAATTGTTATTTTATTTACCTCCGCTTCTTGTTGCATTTTTGATATTACTTCAGGGTCTACATCGCTCAGTTTCGATATTTGCGTCTTCAACTCAATCTCTCTTCCATTAAACTGCTCCAATTCGTTTATAATTAATCTTTTTTCTTCTGTGTCTTCTTTTTCATCCTGTAACAGTAAATCATGAATAATAAACTTTTTCCTCATGTTGTTATAGCATTGAAAAATTGTATGTTAGTACTTGTAGTTTCTTGCACTCAGCGTCGAGTTTTTGTAATTTAAATTCAGCTTCAACGATACTTCGCTTACGATCTGCTATTCTCTGTTCTAGTTGCATAATATTTTCTCTGTAAAGATGAATACATTTCTAACTATTTATGTATTTTTTCGTTTCTTTTTCTTTTTTTTTCTTTTTTTTCTATCCATTCATTCATTTTCGTGTCGGGCGGATGAAAATGTATGAAATTTGTCACTTTTCTTTTGCTCACCCAGGGAATATCCAATAATAAATAGCGCCACCAATTTTGTCAGAGTGTACAAATCCATCATCGACTAATGCTTGTAGTACATCCTTCACTGTTTGCACAACAATTCCTTTCTCCTTCGATGCAATTTTTTCCAATTCTTTCAATGTGAAGAACTCTTTTTTTTCATAGAATATTTGTAACATGCGCGCTCGTTTTTCATCTAAACTCACACGTTTTGACATTTTGTTTGATTCAATTCAATTTCACAGTGACGCTGCTATGAAACAATTTCTCTTGCATTTGGATGAAACTCTTGCCCTGGGAAAAAAATTTATCATACAAGATTTGGATGAAAAACATTTATTCATTGCTGCTGAGAGTTTGGAATTATTACAAACTAAAGTTGATGATTTGATGGATCAAATATCATTTCCATTAGCTGAAAAAGGATTGTGAATCGATAACACAACGATAACACATTATTCTAAAGTTGTTTTCGGCTCGAATAAATATGAAAATGGCAGGCAGGGAATCGGGTAGGATCAAGGACGCATATCAAAAGCGTGTTTTGGACGAAACAGCTCGTAAAAGACGACAAAAAAAGGCCCTAGAAGCTCTTGAGCAGGACAATTTTCATGATGATCCACACGCGGACTTGGGTAATCCATTTGGATATTTAATGAATATATTCGCGAGAGCTTTTCTCGCAAAAATAACCAACAAAATTCTAAATGGAAATTTTCTTTCAGTTATGAGCAAAAAAGTACCAAAATTTCAAGAGTCTCTGGACAGTCGTGGTGGTTCAAGAAGAAAAAAAGCTCGTTCAGCTGAGTATTATAAGCAACGTTTTCGCAAAACATTTAGTCAATTAGTTGAAGAGGATATGAACAGCAATCCTAATCCACCAAATTACACCTCAGCTCAAACACCATCTTCTAAATTTCCCGAAAGACATTTTTGTGCTGTTTGTGGATTTCCAAGCAATTATACGTGTATTCCCTGTGGTGCTAAATATTGTAGTGTCAAATGTCTGGGTACGCACCTCGATACTAGGTGTCTTAAATGGACAGCATAAAATAATAGAATATCATTATGAATATCCGATTTAATTCATCCATACTTTTGTAACAAATTTTGCAATCAGCTATTGCTCTGTAATTTTTATCATACCATCAAAATATTTTCTACAAAGATGATTAGGTAATTGGATTGACATTCCAGCAATTATATTCAAACCTATTCCAACTGCGAAACAACTAAACCTGTTTTTATTTTTTTGTTTACTTATCGCGATAAAAACATAATGAGATAGAAAATGTTGTAAGTTTCACAATTTTATTTCGCTTATGATATTTCTCTGAGAATTATTCAACTGGCAAAGAAAAAAACCAACTTCTACTGCTTTTGTTTGTTTGGCATGAAAGTTTGTCAACAAAATATCGTGGCTTAAATGATATGGTGGAAACTTTTTTTTTGAGGTTATGGCGTAAATATTCAGTACACCAAGTTCAATTCAGCTCCGTTGAATAATAAAACGAGCACATAGCTACATACCCCACATCAATTAAAACAATGGAGTTGGATTGAAAATTACGAATATTTCAATATTTACCGCTACAGTTGACCCATCATCAGTTTTTAAAAAATATTTATCTATTAACAAACACGTAGCGCCATTTGGCGGATTTTTTGGCAAACTAACAATCCATCTGAAAATTTTTCAGATTATTTCTAACGGGTGCCGCCTCCTAACGATTTTTTGCCGAAGCACACACGAATATTTAGACGTTAGTCTAGATTTTTGCCAACAGACAGCGGGACGATTCAGAAAAAACGCCTTTCCGCCATGGCGAAGTCCATTTTTAATACATGAAGAAATCCGCAGGATCGCGCCACCAACGTCGAAATTTATGTAAATTTGAAAAAAATCACCGCTTAAAAAATAGCAATATATGCGCAACAGGTAAACAGATTTGTATGTTTGTATGTATATATATATATATATACATGAGAATTCAAACCACTATATGTATAGTCATTTATATTTCATTGTCCATTGCAATTTCCAACAGGGAACGTAGAGATAGTATGTTTGCAAATTAAATGCGCATGAGAAATTCTGCCAAGAGAGTACTGGAATAGAATACAATACTCAGTATAAACAATTTACGCATCGTGCTATTTGTGTGTGCAGTATGTAAAGAGTGAATGCATCAAAATGGAAACACTTAACCTAAAAAGTGAAAGAATGTAAAATGCAATTCACGACAATAAATAGAATTAATTAATTTAGGTTAGTAAATGATATACTAATTGTTGAACAATCGATAATTTATATTGCACATCATCCAATCAATTTATTGGTATTGATGTCATCAACTATAAATAATAAGCAATTGTTATTTTTTTTAAAATTCCCGGGTCTCGCCATATTTGCAGTATATATTTGTTTTTTATTTCAGACCTTTTTTTGGATTTTGGATTAATTTGATAATTTTTGGTTTGAAAATTGTGAGTGACAAAATGGAATCGAAAGTGATGAACAATAGTATTAATAATAATGTCAATTGGGTGGATGAAGAATCCATAGAAGGTGCAAGGGATGTTGGATTACAATTGCCGAATGGAACTGTAAGGTTGGAGACACAAGTGGCTGGGCATCCATTCGATCCAATGAAAAAAACTACGGGCATGTGTCCTTGAGCATTAATTCATGCATTTAATTGTACGATAAATAATAAGAAGTTTATGTAATTGTTATGTCGATATTAACAGGTATGCTGCGATGTTGCAATGGATGTATTCTAAAACCTGCAGAGAAAGATATTCTGCGAGAGAGAGAGATTGAATTTTATGAAAAACTTCAATCATCTGATAACACAATGTTGAAGGATTTATCGAATTTTACACCAAAGTATTATGGCACAACAGAACTTAATGTTATGAACAAACGTACGGTATTTTTTTTTAATGCGTTCAATGTATCACCTTGTACATTTATTAATCAGCTGTGATGACTCATGAGAGATTCAATAATTCTGCATTATAGAAGTTACATATCTGAAATTGCAAGATATCACTGACAGTATGATGGAGCCTTGTGTTATGGATATAAAAATTGGCAAACGTACTTGGGATCCGTTGGCAGAGCCAGAAAAACGAGCAAAAGAAAATGAAAAATATGCCGAGTCAAAAGAAGCATTTGGTTTTTGTATTCCGGGTTTTCAGGTTTACAATCTTGGTACAGGCAATTTAACTAAATATAGAAAAGATTATGGGAAGAAGTTAAACAGCAAGACTGTAATAGATGGTAAGTTATGTTCAAAAAAACTAAAAGAAAAATATAATTGACTGTGCATAACTATAAATGTTATTATGATATTTTTACAGCACTCAGAATATTCTTAAATTTGACGGAGCAACGTTCAGTATGCCGTGAATTAGTTACAAAATTGCTATCGCAGTTGTGGAAAATACTCGCATTTTTTCGTCTTCAAAAGAAACTACGTTTCTATTCTAGTTCTCTTTTAATAGCTTATGACGTCAAACGATTACGCCAGCTCATACGAATGGGAATGACGGAGGATCGTTGTGTTGTTAAATCATCGCCGATAGAAATTCGAGAAAAAAAAAACCTCACACCTTTGAAAATTAATAATTCTAATGGAATTACAGCGGATAAAAGTTCGTTTCCTCTATCGCCAAGAGCTATTTTATCACAGATCACAAAAAAAACTAAAAAAAAGTTGCTTGAAGTGCCGAACGAATTGAAACGCAGCGTCAGCGAAACGACAATGGACTCGAATTATGCAATCAATGGTACATCAAATTTAAATGATAATACTGTAAAAGCAGGTAGTGGAAATCTCGATCAATATTTGGATAGTAAACTTGACAATGTTGATAAACTTTGTCGTACTCATTCTTACGGCCATAATTATGAGCGTGACATGATAGAAATGAAAGATGATTACGCTATTCTGTTGCAAGAATTGACTGGTCAATCGAAAAAGCGACAGGATTGGGTTCGTGTTTATATGATTGATTTTACTCATGTATTTCCCGCTGAGGATGAAAGTTTAGATGTTAATTACCTTGAAGGTATTGAAAATCTCACGAAGATTTTGGAATCATTGTTAGTTATGAAGTAAATATTATTTCAGAGATGTAAAAGGGGGCGTGCAAGAAAAAAATCAGATTTGAATATAAACGATTTAATGAGAGATAATAATTGTTCATTGTTGTCGACATAATTTGGGTTGATTGTTATTTTGAAGCAACTCTAAATGATGTAACAAAACTTATCAACGAATTTATTATAAAAGAAAAATTGGAAATATTGATTGTTATTTCTTCGATTTCTTCTCCTTTAATTTATTCTAATATTTTACATCGTTCGCTGTTGTTATCAACTGAGAATATTTATAATTTCTATTTTCAATTTCTTTATTTCTTCATCATAACATTTTATAAGTATTAATATTGATCGTTTGCGATCATTTATACATTATTTTCCATAATCTCATCATTCACTTTACACATTTCGTGCATCGCTCTTTATTTTTCTTTTCATTCCTTCGTACGAAAAACATTTCGTTATTTCATAATTGAAGCTAAGTATTTCTTTTTTTTTATTCGTTTCCTTCTTCCTCTTTTTCCTTCTGTTTTATTTTTCTTCATAATTTTACAACCGAGTATCATAGCGTCGAGCCGTAAAGTGGCTTCGGCGCCTGGCGTAAAAATCGAGCGGTAGCTATTGTAATAAAAACGCTTCCAGAATTGGAGTAAAAAAAACAAATGAATGTTAAGAGTTCACACGAAAGAGAGACAGAAAAAAAAGAGGGCGAGAAAATCTGATACAACCGAAGGCGTCAAAGTTTCCAATGAAATTAACTTACGTTGTGATTTAACCAATTGCATTCCGATCTACTAAGTGCGGAGTATTTATTGATAATTGTTACGTATTCATTGAGTTAAGTTATCGGTCCTTAAACGATGCTCAGTCATAATCAATTCGATGTGTGCATGATAAAGAAGTTATACATAACACATGATGTTTTTTTTTGTCTAAATTTTTACAATATCAATTTTGCGAATCTACCACACAATTTTCACGCCAATTGTCTCCCAATATTAATCACAAACCAGAAATATACTAAGAAATTTTAGGCATTTTTATTTTGTTTTAAATTCATTATTATTATTTGCTTCATTATTTATGATCTGTCACGTGTTATTTTTTTTTGCATTGTCTCAACATCTTTCAACTCTTTTATTACTTTTTGTTTATAATCACAGACGTCCGCCAAACGTAGTAGGCTTCAAAAATTATCACTACGTAAACGCTATGTGGCTTAATATCTAAAGGTGGAGATAACATACACTGGATATTCAAAATAAAATCGGGCCCACAAGTATTTGATTAGAAAAAAAATTATATATTACACATATTTATGTATCCATATTGTTTGTTCTTTTTCTTTTTCATTTCGTTTGTCCAGTAAACATAGTCATATATATTTACGTCAAATCTCGAATTGGGCGTTGTGAGCGTTCATGCGAACGTTTATATTTATATATATTTTTTATATATTCATAATGTCAAAGCGCATCTGGTTAGTTTTTCTATAATTTTTCATGTATTCGCATTCGACTCCTCCAAACAAACACTCAAAAATCCGATAATGAAACTCAAATATTCGAGTATTGATTTGAAGGAGTGCAGATTATATAACATGATTAGTTAATATTGATTTTCTTTTTTCAAACTAACAATAAAATGGCTGAGTGACGGTGGCTCTGAATAAAATTATATGTTCATTTTTCTTTCAGTGCCATTCGTAGTACGAGTTTACGATAACCGCCCTTTTTGCCCTCAATTTTTTATTTTTCACGTTGAAATAGAAATAAAGATTGAATTACGTTTGCATCAGTTTCTTAAGTTTGTTGAAAAAATTTGAGAAAAGCAGGTCAGTCGGTCATGAATACTTATATGTGTGTGTGTGTGTGTGTGCGTCTTTGGCAAAACAAAAAGGACGGTCGTAAATTGACATCTCACCGGAAGAACTTATAACGAGGCCGCGCGTGGACGAGGTCACACCCTAGTCACACAATCTCACAATTCACCCCTTTTTATTATCCACAATTCTTTTTCACCCTTTTTTAAATTCTCTCACTTAACGTTTTCCTTAAAACACAAATATTTCAATATCATCATTTTCTCGGATTTTCACGACATTATTCTATGTCTCGTTGCAATAATAATAATAATAATAATAATAATAATAATAATAATAATAATAATAATAATAATAATAATAATATTTATAATAATAATAAATTTATAAATTTATAATGTATAATATATAAATACAGCATGCATCATCTGTTTTCTTCTATCTATTTACACAATTTCTCCCACACTTTCATTCATCTTACGTACACTTTCACATATTCATTGTCACTCAAGCGCAAAGTAAAATTGTTAATATCATAATTGCGTCATGACTGTCATTGAAAAGAAAAAAAAAAGAGGGAAAAGAAACATCGTGCGGCAAGGAGAGGTGGAAATATGTGTGTACGTACGTATTTGTGTGTGGTAGAAAGGTCGAGGACCCAAAATCATGAAGAAAAAAAGAAGGAATTATAATAATAATAAAAAATTTTCGGTAGACGACAAACGGCAAAACTCTTATGACGTCCCACGCCTTTTTTCCTCCCCTTCGTCTTTGGACTGGGACCGCTCGCGCCATTTGCCGTGCGATCACGCGAGATATTCATACACACGCTCAATTTACATCTTTTCTCTTATTCACTCTTGCTTCTTCCTTTGTTCATTCTTGGTATGAAGGCCCGCCAAAGAGGCCACAGTCAATTTTACTTGGCAATTGAGTCGGCCGATTAAAACTTAAAATTTTTAACCATTCCAATTGAACATTCTCAACACAATCTACCTACACACATTCACATATACTATAATAATATTCATGTATGATTTTTCCATTGAATGTTCTTGTCACGGCAACAATATAACTTTGACGTGATCAGATACTTTGTGCCAGTCACCAAAATTAGAATCGATGTTTCTTCTTCTTCTTTTTTTTCTCCACGCAATATTTTATCTCCAATTTTCAACCCACATATTACAAACTCCACGCAAAAAGGCCGCGCGCTTTTATATATTATAGATGTAGTAGTGTAGAACTGTATTAAAAGCAGCGGCGGTGTACTTAAATAACATCTGAATCGTGTCAACAAATGTTTCACACGAAATAAAATGCGACATAAAAGGAAAGTCAGAATTATTTTGTTTCTTGTTTTCTTCGAAGCAGGCAAAAAACGACACATTTCGTTGCGCACTCATTGCAATAATATGTATATATATATATATATATATATATATTCATGTATATATAAAATTAATACACATGGAAAATAGACCAGTAGAGAAATTGTTCGCACATTGCACTTCAGTATACTGCAACGAATCCCCCATTTTATATATAGTCGGTATTTATAATTAGTTTGATGAAAAACGTTGATGACGCCTGCAACAACACAGCGACGTATACACAATAGGGCAAGGCACAATTCTCAAATAAATCGAAAATTTACAATATATTAATCATAATACAATATAATGTAATATGTATATGGAGAGAAGCGTGTTAATGATGGCGGGGTGTACGTGGAATCACGGGCAAATAATTGGTATTTATAATCCTTAGCGCAAATATTATCACTTTTTTCTTTTTCTTTCATTTTCAAATAATAAAAAATATATAGATTCGAGGTGTGACAGCGTCGATATTTATCTGTCTTTTGTAACCACACAATTAATGCTCCAATGTGGTCCACAAATAAGCCACGAAGAATCGTGATAGAAAAAAAAAAAGAAATGATGATTGCGAGACAGGCAAAATAAAATAAAATAAGAAAAAAAATATATGGAAAGAAGATTCTCATTATACCTGTTAAACACGCGCGCGCGCGATTGGCATTTTGGCAGTTAACCTTTGAAATATGGCAAGCGCTATAATCAAATTCACGGATAAAATGCTTTCGTAAAGGCGATAATAAAAAGAAATATCTAATAAAAAAATGGCTGCGTCGCGCAATAGTGGGAAAATGTGAATGGGGTCTATCTCTCTCTCTCTCTCTCTCTCTCTCTCTCTCTCTCTCTCTCTCTCTCTCTCTCTGTCTATTACTGCTGGCAAACGTTAAAATAATCAACCAAAATGAC
>JAPYZH010000804.1:0-15900 GCA_030523085.1 Meteorus colon | reverse complement strand
TATCGAGATCCGTTTGGATCGTGATAATAGCGATCCAGTGGATTGAGTATATATGCATAAGAAGTATAGTCACGCGTGGATCGTGATAATCACGATACTATTCAGTAATAATAGCGATATTTTTTTTTCCCGTGCAGTTACATTTGGCAAAATAATTTTTAGGTTTCGTCACTTTTCATGTTTTTATGTATCCGTACTCGTATCTCATCACTCAACTCGAGGTAAAGTAAAAAAACAATGTCCCAAGTGCGATTTTATTGAGACACCGATGTGTCAAGTAATTTTCGAATCCTTTGCGAGTTTAACTATACTTTGACCACTAAGAAGCTCATCATAAATACATCTTGCAAAATTTATCTTGGCTTCCATTTCTTGGGACTCAATAGATCGCATGCAATATCTACAGGTCGTTGTTGAAATACATTGATCAACATTCACCCAGAACTAAATTTTTGCCATTCTCACGTGAGTGGAAACGTGAAACGTTTCGCGGAAAATTCTTTAGATGTTGCTGATCACGACAAAAAATTTTGTGACTCCAATCAGAATTGATTTGACATAAATTCAAGCGAACTGTTATATGTAAAATTGATCACCAGTTCACATAACAAATATCTAAAATATGTCACTACGTATACTGAAGCGATCAACGGCAAGTCCTGAAAGACTACCATTTGTGTACGTTATATCGATAATACACATAAACTTGAACAAAAATACGATCACAATGTCCAAAAATTTCAATCACATAGTTTTGAGGAAAATCTCTTTATGAAACGATATCACTGCAAGTAATTTCGCTTGAATACTATGGGCAAATATTCTTATATATATTTAGGTGTGTCAGGTGAACACATTTTTTTTTATTTCCTCGTAATGTAATGCAGTAAGAAAATTTTTTCAGATTATAATTCAATCCATGTACTCTTTCAAAACTTATAAAGTTGACTATCTTTCAAAGTTGACTATCCATGTGTGGTAAAACATGTAACTATTTTTGAAAAATATGACACTTCTCAATAATAAACAGAGATATATATTGTGTTCTAGAAAAGTGTTTATGTTCCCATTAACATTCGTTTAATCAACATTCGTTTTGAAAATAAAGTCTGTATTAAAAACCAATATTTGAGGACATTTATTAATTATTTTTTATTAATAATTCATCATTGATGAAATGCACAAAAATGTTCCTTGATTTTTTCAAAGAATTCGACATATCATATAAGTGCGCCTACTAAGTGAAAATAAGTCAATGGAGACCAGTAAATCATTCGAAATTTATGATATTTACCAAATAGATAACTTTGACCTCGAACAACTTTAACACGAATACAACGATGCTTTTCAGCAGCGCGTTAAACTCCCTTCAAAAATATATACTGATCATCATCATTTGTGAGGAATGAAATTCACCAGTAATAAAATTAAATGTGCACATGTCAATTGAATGGGAGATGGAAAAAAGCAATGAGGCACCTCTAAGGCTCAGAAACTCATCTTCCTGTCATTTTCATTTTTAATGAAACACTTGAAAATAAAATTCTGGATATTCGCGATTCATTGCTATCACCCGATGGCTCCAAATTATCATGTGCCGAAAATGATATAATAACAAATTAAGACGTTCATTTTACCGGGATAAAATAGTATGATGGTTTAGCACACTGCATTACGAAGTTCTTCGTCAATTCTCTTGGAGCAATAATGTATGAATAAGAAAAAAGAAGCTGCGTATAGCTTGGAATCCACTAAAAATGGACCACAATTTTGATACAGTTCTTATATATAATTTTACACTTGCATATCAATATTTACCTCCACTCTATTGTGTACATCAATCCAGTGATGTTATTCAAAATGTGGAAGATGATTTCAGAAAAGACCATCACAGTCGCTATTGGATGCATAAGAATCAAACTTCTGATTATACAAACAACATATGAATTCATACTGGTCTTACATATGAAATATACAGGCTGAACAAATTTTGAAAGTCGATTAATTTAAATTATAGTATATAAACATACCTGAAAAATACGAGTATTTTCGATAGCCATTTTAACCCAATAGACTTCGTCCATTGATAAAAAAAAAAAAAATCGAAATCTGTCATGAACACATAGTAATTGACTGATGATTAACTACTCACACAGCAAACAAAAATAGGAATAGGTCATACGATTTTTCAGGAGCGAAATTTGATACACAAGTATCGATCTATGAAACTTGCAAATTGACAACCCCAATCGATATCATTTGTAACTTTTGGATGAAATTACAGTCAACGATGACTTGCCCGAAATTATGCATGGGACAATAAAATCTTACACCACTCACATGCCAGTTTTGGATGAATCGCGTAAATGACTGTACAACAGACACGCAGGTAAGGGCAAAATTAAACTGTTGAAAAATGGGACAACATATTCATATGATTCACTTGAATTCAAAATTTTATGTCATTCTTGCATACTATGACTTATATTGTTTTGTCTTCCCCAATGAATTCTACGACAAATAATGTCAAAATTTCAAAATTTAAAAACCATCGAAGAATTTTTCCACGTAAATGGAATTAATCGACGAATCAACGAAATTTCAATAATCAATACATCAATAGATGCAACCACTCAATCAAACTGCGCTTCCATTGATATACCTGAAGTTCATTTTATTTGTGGGTTATTTTTCAAATGGCTGACAAAAGTCGACGTGAGAAAACATCCCTACATTTGTCTCCACTGTGCATTCCAAGCGTTGTACCATGAAATAATTCCGTAATTTAAGAATCAACGCTTGAATCGTCTATTTTATGTAATGTATTTCGTATCAATTTATTACATACAATCAGTCTAAAGCAACATGGTATATGTATATGAATATGAAAGGTTGTTGAACATATAAAAATGAATGTTCAGGAGATTTACGAAACCTACTCTTCATTCCCTATTTTTCTATCTCCCCTCTTTCATCCAGACCCGTTCTTCTCCTTTGTCTCTGTTGTATCTTCCCTTTCAAAATAATAGGAACAGGTGGGGAGAATTACAGAATGGCCGGCCATGAAATTGGTCTTTTGTTTTATATCGTGCGTTTTTACCTGACCAGTTGAAATACACCAGACAATAGAACGGAAAGCAGATTGAGCCATTACGACTTTGAGCTTGCCAATGCGTTAGTCATCGAGATAAAACTGAAGAAATATTACAGTGGACGGTGAAATTAGAAGAAAAACCCATCCAGCCCTCCCAGAAATAGTTGACTTCACTCCAATTAATTTGCGGAACTCATAGACATCATTGAAATCAATATTTTCTGCCGCCTTGATTAAAAAGTATAGCCAACAAAATGATTTGAAATCAGCTCATTTTGTATGATTTCAAAGACCAGTAAATAATCCAAATGCTCCTTTCTAATAATTGGTGGCATCTGATTATGCTGCAACATAGCCCGAACACATGTTATGCGGAATTTGGCATCATAAATCAGCTGATCACTTATCATTCCTGCAGTGAACCAAGTGTGATGTGCATTTTATCACTCATTAGAACACTCTTGCATGCTCATCATGTTTTAATCAATAGGATGTGATAACGAGAGTGTTTATTTTTCTCCATCGTGAGATTATTGTTTTCAAACTATTGTTTACTCTCACTTCTTATCTCAAAATTCGTTATGAATTGTGAAATTGAACATTTGTCTGCATCATCCGTAGTTGTATCTATTTGAAGTTCAAAGCCGTGAAAAATATTCGAGATACTTCATGAAGGAAACAGGTAAATTATCTGAAGTAGAAAAAACATCTTCAGTATCATTCTGCACAAGTGGATATGATAATTAAGCAGTATAGATGACGCTACTGGTATAAAAATTTGAAATATGCTCTACTAATAACATTTCTACAAGTAAAACCAATGAATGACTATGTAGATTTGCTTGTACGCTACCTATAGGAAGTCAAGTCGGTGCCAAAGACAGGCAATCCCAACAAACGGACCGAATCGATGAGAAATGATGGCTGTTAATGCAACTAATTTTGCGTATTATCATAGATCATTAAGTTTAAACTGTAGTTAATTATTAACAGTTCGTAAAACAACACGTGATGATCAGCTCACCAGATTAGAATCTCATGAAATATCAAAATGTTCTTCTGTTTTTTCTGATATGCTATATTTCATCCTTTTTTTTCACCCTTCTCTCACAGCGGTTTTGTCTCTTATGCCCGATACCTGAAACCCAATTTATCACGAACTCATATAAAATCAATCTGCGTCACCAATTTTTTCTTATGAATACAGCTGCATGTTACATGAAAGGAGATGATAAAAGATACATTCACTTGTATGACTGCATCTGACTGACTGACACCAGTCATAATATGAAAAAATGAAAAACTAGAATAAAATAATCACAATGAAAGCCGCAGGATTGAAAAATCAGTACAAAAGTAGTCGTGTTGAGAATCACTCGACTTTTAATTGAGCTCAGTTCATTTTAACAGATTAATAAGTGGCACAATCATCAAAATATCGAAATTTTTGCATGGATTTACTGAATATCTAGTTGATACCACAGAGTACGAAGCGGGAATGAATTTCAACTCCAACTTTTATGAAATAACATCTTTTCACGGTATTCATCAATTTTTGCAATAAAAATTCATAGAATGATTTCATTCAAGTATTAACGAATCATGAGAATTCAGAGTAATGGTGAACACTGAATAAGTGGTCGACGCCTCAGAATTACTCAATGTCGAGACTGTTCTCTCATCCGTTGAGTCACTGTGTTTCATATATTATCATTAATACATGAGGTTTTGGGGAAATTTTTACAGAAAATTTGCATGAAAAACCCCTCGGGTAAACCCACTCAAATATTTATGCTGCTAGTTCAAAATAATTAAGAAAAGATATGGGAATACTTGGTCGATAGCGAACAATAATAAAGAAATGATTCACTTCTCAATTGATAAAGGCTCACATAGGGCACTCAACGCCATAGGAAAGAAAGGAAATATTACCAGTCGTCAATGAATGTGGGGTGCGAGCGCGTTCACTCGTGATTGCTTCATCAGCCGTGCTAGGTCATTTAATGGCCAAACAAACCTGCTGCGCCATTAATATTCAACGACTCAATAAGACAGCTTCCAGTTATTGTATTAATCGTTTTCTCATATCTATATTATTTCGTGACTTAATAACTTATCCAAGTATTATTCAATATTGGTTCGTTCAGAAGCTGCATAGAATATGATAATTATTAATATAAATATTAAGAGCATACAAAATTTCGGATGGAGCATCTTCATCGGTCCTGAAAGATCAATTTCCAAAAACACTTTCTATATACTGAGTCATTGAAACACTAACAACTCCCACCATTCATCCTAATTTATGAACAAAACGGGAAAATAACTCTGTGTATTTTATTGCTCAGACACTTGTTATGTGTACACAAAAATTTGAGGAAAAGTGTAATCTACGCACCAAATGATATGCATCGTATATATTGGAGCTATGTGCATACAGGTCACGACCCAAATGATTTTACTTCTACGCGTTGAGCGACTCGCATAATAAATAGTAGACCTAGAAACAAGATAGAGTTTCTACTAAATTCATACGTTCTCATTAGTCCACCAAGAATGCTAGCATGTGAAATTCGTACTTCTCACTGATGTAATGAATATAGCTTGTGTCCATCTATATTTTCACTGCGCCTAATTCTACACATCTTCAAAGCGCTTCACCGATTATCAGATGTGAATAACCTGGGAGTGAAATGATTGAAGAATTGTTCAGGCAGAGTCAAAAATGAAGAAATATTTTTTTCATCCTATTAATAATTTTTTGATTCTTATATTGCAATAATTTTCGGGGAATACAGATATTAAAGACAAGATGGTTCGAATTTCTTCATTGCAACACACAATTAATCTTCCAATAGAATGCCATGGGGACCAAATAACAATCAATATTTGACTATCGACGTCCAAACGGAGTCAGTAGTTTTGCTGTTAAATATTATTGAACCTATACACAATCTAGCGGTATTCAATTTCACATCTTATTGAAAAACATAGCAATGATATCTGGGAAAAATGAGGTCCCCGCATCAAACTGAAAGAACCGAACAGACAAATTTCGTTAAATGAATTAAGATAATTCAAAATACAGTGGATGGGTACAACTCGCGCGCGCTACTGAATGAATTATGATTAATTACACATTGAAGTTGCATTGTATAGAGTCATGACCAATGACTCTATACGAGTCCTTACATTTAAAAAATACAAATGAAGGTTCGGGTGCTGTTAATAGCACCTTTCAGTAAATTTCATCGATTTATATTCAATCAAATGAAAGAATAAAATCATTAGTATTACGTTCAAAAATATATTATAAATCATTCAAATATCATCGGGCGAAAAAATGTGTTTTATCACTAGACTAAATATAAATAAAACGACTTTTCAACCATAAACAGAATTTTTTTTCAAATAGGGGCCGAAAAACACACCTGCTGATTAATGAAACTATACAGCACTCAATGCTGCAGCAATCAGTACCAGGATGACTGGCTATCATGTTTATTAGATCAAATACGAAATGCAAATTTCCCCACTCCCAACTCATATACTAATCAACTGCCAATATTTCTCACATGACTTTTGAATGCAATAAAAAATTCGTCTTGATGATACAAATGAAATTTATCACTGTAATTGAAATTTTCAGAAAATAAGAAGAAAAAATCGATTCGAAGTGTGGTGTTCGTTTTAAAAAAATACTGAGGGCTGGGTACGTGAACTAATGTCACCGCATATGGACAATTACGTCTTGCAATTTGAACCGTTCTCAAAACATATATGTATAAGATGTTACTTGAATCCCCTCTCTGAAAGAGCTGAAAAGTTACAAGTCATGCAGTTTCCTAAACTTCAATGCTAACTTTTAGAAGAACACATATACTGCAGAGTAAGGGGCATGGTCTACAAGTGAAGTTGTGAGGTAGAGCACTCTGAAGATACTACAAAATCGATCAGCAACAAATTCCGCACACCAATATTGTGTAGTTCCCCTAGGATCGACCGCTAATACAACATTTAGATGTAGAATCATCTATAATACCACCAACAATCAATCTTTCCGAATTAACCTCAACTTCATGAACTATAAATATTATGCTGTGTATTATTTTGATATATCAATAGAATAGTCAACAATACATAGAATAACATTTCCTAATTAAATTTTGAGTAAAAATACTTTTCTGATTCCAAGATACTCTAATGTCATGAATATAAATGTCGGTTTAATTATATTAGAGTGATTACGATTTTGGGTTGAATCTGTGAGCATTCAAAGTTCTTGAAAAAATAATATATATTGCCAGGTAATAGTTAGTTATTTGTTCAATCATCTGTTTTGACACAAGGGTACCACTATTCAATGACATGTTGGATACATTAAGATAATATTCATATATTCGTTAAGTAATTGTTTTCGATTTTTATGACCAAACGAATCAATAATTGTGTGAACACTCCCATAAATTGCAGAATTCCTGGTTTAAATTTATACATTGTACTGGATGACAACAATATATTTTCACAGCCGACTTACATTAATGATTGATTTCTTCGGATTAGTGATTCAAATGAAAATCGTATGAATTTTATCCTCCTTTTTCTATCTCTTTCGATGCTGATCCATGTGAACACTGAAATCATTCCAGAGCAACTCAATTTCACACTGTTATTTCCAATGTGAAATTTCTAATTGGAACACGATAGCATTTTCCTGAATATTGAATGTTAAAATCGAAAATCATATTTTGATGAAGAGTGTTTAATTTCAGTGGGATGGCATTATTCCTGAATTTTCAATCCAATTGTCTGTTAGTATATTTATTCGTATAAAATATACTGTTGAATTCAACGTTTATTGTTCGTATATCGATGGGGGTGAGGGTAACAGGCAATATGGCAGTCTAAAGGCGTGGATCGTTTTTGATTGACAAGTCTGTACAGCCAATGGGAAATGCTGATGAGGCTCATGTCAATCATGTGATATTTCTACCTCACTTTACCGAGCATGTTGCTGCGAGCTCGATGGGATCGCCCGTTCCACCCTCCATTTCCTGTTCTCCCTTTTTCTACTCATTCCCTATCTCCATCACGCTTTAACCTTCCGGCCGTCTATGTCGCTTCAACCGCCCTTATATCCGCGTGCACAGCATAGGGATATAGCTGAACATCAGGATGTTGCTTGCCCTCAGTTTTGTATTCATCGTAAAATGTACGAAAAACTTTTAACATTAATACAAATACACAAATCGATTCCTCCGTGAAATGAATTTATCACCACTACAATAAAATGTTACTTTTCAAAAGTCATATGCATAGTCAATTACACTTGAGCTCGAAAAAAGTTGTCGGAAATGTTTAAACATGTGGACGTATTTTGTGAATTACTGGAGTACTATAGCGCATGTGCATATCGATATCATATATGCATAGATCATTAAGAAGATTCAACCAGAGCTAGATAGGAAATTGGAATACCGAATGGAATTTAATGAGATCATTCAAAAACAGTGAGTGTTGGGAAGAAAAAAAAAAAAAAAAACCCCCCCGTCGCAATATTTCACACAGATTTTCGAGTAGAAAATAATTTTCTTGATTACAGAGTATTCATATAAAATATCAAGTATACTCATAATTTTGATTCCTTAATGTTTGTGCTATCAGCATTATCACATATCATCCCTCATACCAGACGTATAACGAGGAATTGAATATAGCATGACAACTACTCCCATTGTAGAGACCAGAGATACTTGGAGTATCGCGAAACCATCCCCTCGTTATCGGTAGATAAGTTTCTTGCTGAGTAACAATTAGGTGGCGCTAATCAGAGGATGCCTCGAAGGATCCCTAGAGTGAACCCACGAGAACCCGTATTTCTTGTCGAAGAATCGTTTTGGCTCTTGTCTTGCTATTGGAATTTGATATCGTTAGTTAAATTACCATCAAAGTCCCATATAATTTATTCAAATTGAAAAGTTTTAAAGTTCACGAGAGTATGAAATCCTTTGTTTTCAGAAAATGGTTTACCAAGGAGATTGCGAACTGCCTACACCAATACCCAACTTCTTGAGCTGGAAAAGGAATTTCACTTCAATAAGTATTTGTGTCGACCAAGAAGAATCGAAATTGCTGCTTCATTGGATCTAACGGAGAGGCAGGTAGGACACAAACTGTAGAAGCTTATTCATCACATATTCAATGGCTCAATGCGTTCTATATTAATTGGCACAGTAAATTGATATCGAACAATCATTTGAAGCCTCAGCCGCAATAATTTGAACTGTTAAAATTCATATTGACATTAGCATATCAACATTTCACGTCTGCTACTTTTTTCATTTCACAAACAACCTAAATATCTCCAATACTATACAATTCAATGATATTCTGATACTGCTAGGTGAAAGTGTGGTTTCAAAATCGTCGAATGAAGCACAAAAGGCAGACATTGAGTAAGGAAGATGCCGACGATAAAGACAGTTCATTGGGAGATGGCGTCGAAAAACACAAAATAGACAAGTTGATGATTGACGAAGATGAGAAAAAAAGCTGCCACAACTGTGATATTTCCGGCGTGACTGACGTGGGTAGTACCCTAACTGAAAAAGCAGACTGCAATTCAACGCGCCCTGGCAATAATAATAATAATAATAATAACAATAATAGCATTAATAATAATATTAATAATAATAATAATAGTAATAATAATAATAATAATATTAATAATAATAATAATAATAATAGTAATAGTAATAGTAATAGTAATAATAATAGTAATAACAAAAATAATATTAATAGCAATAATAATAATATTATTAATAATAAAAACAATAATAATAATAGTGGCATCGGTTGTAATAATAATGATAACTCCCCGATCTCTACGAATAATGGGATTGGATCGAGCACAGGCTTCAACAACAATAGCAATGGAGCAAGTAGCATCGGTAGTACAAATAGTGCATCAAGCTCGTTCGAAAAAATGTTGGCTGATGACGATTCTAGATCAAACGAACCCAATGAATTGATATCACCAATTTTAAAAACGAACAATTTGCCAAACGACGTCAACATCAAAGTGGAAAGTGATAATAAGAGTCCTAATTTTATCAAACATCAAATAACCGTGAGCAAAAAATCGCCATTGGCTTCGAAAGAATCATGTCCAATAACGAGTGGTGAACGAGTACTTCAAGCGATGCCTGATTCTACAAATCCGACATTAACTGGGCAAGGCTCGGCGAGAAGTATTACACCATCGTCAAAACCGGGTACGCCGATACAATTACAGCAAGGCAGTCCTTTAAGTATCAATTCATCTCATGCAGTGGCATACATGCAGAGGTCAAGAAGTTCACCAACATCGACGAACTCCATTCCACCACCAGTTTTACATGCAACTACGGATGCTAATTCAATGTCACCTCAAACAACAAAAAATAATTCCAATACCACGCAAGCACATTGCCAATCCTTACGAAATGTGTATCATCACATGAAAATGGCTGATTATCGCAATGAAATTCCAGTTAATATCCCGAATGTTTCTCCCGTTGTACCTACATGTCATCATATTCAATCTCAAAATGCTTATAGAGATCCATGTCAATCGCGTGTATTCACTGGTGAAATGCATTCACTTTATACACGACCAAATCAAGTTACTTCATCTTCTCGTATTGGTCATCATACTCGTTCACCTACAGCTGCACAGCACATTTATAACACAACAATTCAATATCATCAGCAATCTCATTATACAAATACACAAGAGTACAATGGATATGCACAAAGTGCATCTACTTATCATTCATCTTATCAAAGAAACATGCAAGATGTATCCAATTATAACACGAATCAAAGTTTCGCGCAACCACTCAATGAACACACCACCGACAGTTTTGTAACATCAAACAGTTATAGTTATTCTACGAACGGTACATATCACACAACTCCAGACACTATGGGTGTACATCGTCATTCAGCTGTTGCACATCAACCAACGCCACAACAACAGCAACAACAGCAGCAACAACAACAACAACAACAACAACAACAACAACAACAACAACAACCACCAAATTATTACAATGAAATCCAAGCTCCCCAAAGGATACGGCAACACTCACTGCAGCAACCGTCGGATAGCTATAGTGCACATCATTCATCAATTAATTCCGGAGATTACAGACTTAACTCATCATGCAATCCCAGTTCTTACTACGATCAACACAATCAATTACATGTACATCATGGTGGTGAAGCATCGAACATTCCAAGACATTATGTTGCGTCACCGGATCAATTTCCAACCGCAGGAATTGCCACAACTGCAACTGCAATTGCCGCTGCTACCGCTGCTGTTATCACGTCATCGGACAATATTGGTCAATCAGAAAATAATAATGAGCCATATAATAATTTCGGAAATTTCTATAGTGATACGAGTCATATTGCAGCACCAACCGTATCAATTGATAATAGTAATAGTTCATCAGACTTCAACTTCTTGAGTAATCTCGCGAATGATTTTGCTCCAGAGTATTATCAATTAAGCTGAGGCTTTAAAATACAAGAGACTTAACAATTGTTCTGAAATTCTGTGTATTATATATCTATAATTCTCATTTGTCAACGCAAAAATGTAAATAATATATGTTCATTCACGATTATTTCCATGAATGAAGTTTCGGATGTTCAAGTGCAATTTATTCCGAGTCTGAAATTTACATCTTCTCACTCCACCGATTTAACTTATATGGTAAATACCCTGAATGTGCGATCGGATCGACTTCTGAATAGAATTCATTAAACTCTTCAATTTTTTGAAAAGTCAAGCTGCTCATAAATGAAGTAGCCATTATCACACCACATAGATTTTTTTATAACATAATATTTATATAACATTCTCACCACTTCATTTTGCTAACACTGTTATCTAATTTCCTCTCAGTATTTTGACGTTTCTTATCAAAAATTTTATAGTACATGTACTGACGATAGACAATGCATTCATTCGATAATCCAATAAAAATGGCAATGATTTCAAACTTGAATACGAACATGAGGTACTCAAGTAAATTCGACTCGAACAACACTAGAGAATTTGTAGCGAAACACAAATTCATACGGAATCCACTATACTATTAGAAATTGGTCTTGCAAGACAATTTCAGTATTGAATTATTGTAATGTAAAATATAAATTGTAGATTGTGAATCATATGTATGATAATGTCCACAAAATGTTCGAATAAGCTGATAAACTATGCAGAATATCCTGTCTGATGTTTATCATAAAAAAATGATGTACAGTAAATAAAGTAAGCTACAAGTATTCGGCCATACCGAACACCACACATGATCCGAATGTGAAATTCTCGAAATAAATAAAATATCTCGTAATAAAATGATATGAATAATTGTATTATAATAATAAAACGATTCGATGCTATTCCAGTATATCCGAAAGATTGACACCTTTCTCATTGGTTTATAAATGTGATTTATTGATTACCATTTTTCAGTATGGGACTTTGGCTCTAACGAATTTGCAACACAATACCAAATGAGGTATGTGATAATATTGCTTACGATTTGACTCATAAAAATAATGAGGAATTCCGCATGAAAAACTTTCACCGAATTCGCGAAAAATTCCCATGAGTAATATCGTGAAACAATGAATTATCTAGGGCTTAAGACCTTTATCGATATCTAATTTAACTACATCAAATTAACCTTGAAGATTTTCATTTACAACGTATTTGATATAATTATCAATGATGATTCAATATTACATAATAAACATTATAGAAATGGAGGCCTAACATAAAAATTTCAAAAAGAAGATGAAATTTTTTTGATATTACATTGGATTTTCTTGGAGCTAACATCTTTCGAACCACATTCAACCAATCACACTTTTAATTAATATTACAATCGATTGTGATTCCAATCTTGATGCAATGATTGAGTGCTTAAACTCAAGGACTTGATCCATTCAATGAATTTCGGCCCTATCTTTCCCATTAACTCAAAATTGTACAGAAAATAACAGAAGCGTGACTATGCGACAGAGTGAGTGAATATCAGCGTGACAGCAGGAAATACACCACCGTCCCCACCGTATGCAAGAAATAGGGACGACATTAACGAGTAAGAAAAAAAAAGGGAAAAAAGGAGGAAGAGAACAAAATATCACAACAGGGGCACAGACTCTCGAACGTGGGGGTTGATGCACGGGATTGTGTTGGCCGTGCATCGGTGAAAAATTTGTGACAATGATGGATGACTGTGCATGATGCGAATGAGTCAGACCCATACGACGCCACGATGCAACCTCATATGGATAGGATGCTACGTGCTGACGAACGTCTACCGCATGGTTATATATCTAGCAATACTATTACAAACGTTACATCTGCATGCGTATTAGCTTGCTGTTTACACATCCATGCTTTGTTACAGGACAACCCTTTACTAATTTATTGTCTGAAATATCAAAAATAAATGTAAAATAAGTTGAAAATTAAAAAAAAAAATAAAAAACAAAAAACAAAAAACAAAATGAAGTAGAAAAACCATACGAAATGAAGTATATACGTGGTGAAGCAATGTTTGGTAAATTTAGTGAGGACAATGTGTGTGCATTGCACAGCAACACGTATAACAAACATACATGATAACTCATAATATTATGTAGGGTTAAAACTCAACCCAATACAACTAAATTCCACATAATATTCAATCATATCCTTTATCCTCTCAACTGTTTTGGTTTATGGGCATTTAATTCGATCGCTCAACTGCATGTCATCATAAAGGGTGAGGCGCAGTGACGTTCACGCATATGTCCGAGCAGTTTCTATACATGCATGGATGCAATTTGGATCTCACGCATCTCACCATAAATATTCGTAGCAAGTAATGTCGAATTGAGTTTTTTCGATATAAACGCTCTATTGTTCCTGTTTCACAAGAGTTGAATATTCGAAGTAACTGTCGTTCGTTATATGGAATATTCACAAAAATAGTATAACTTTAACTTTATGTTTTTCCTTAACCCTTGAACTCATTGAACTCGTGTTCACCATTCTCGGTGAAATACAAATCCGAATATTCACGCTAATAAATAAAAGATCATTGACCAACCATCAACATAAGAAGCAATTATTCTCTGGCATGTATATTCATTAATATATTTTTTATTCTATTCATACAATATTGAGAATAGTTCGATTCAAGTGCAGTCATTCGACTAAGCTAATGTTTGAAACATTGAGTTCCGTCTTTACAATACATTTTATTGTTGTGTTTCATTACCTCTCTCTTGTTACTTGCTTGTGAATTGGTGGAGGAAATAACACGCAATTGACTATCAATATCGTTTCAGCTGAATTTACGTTGAAATAAAATTTTAATTAGAAATTTCACATCGACTAATAGTGACAAATATATCTCACGAACAAGTATACAACATAAAAACCTAAATACAGATTGGCTTGAAATTCAAAATGAATGAAACAAACAATATGTGGCGGAGTATTGCAACTCAAAATAGATCAACGTAGAAAAAAAGAACAAAATGATTTATGCATGAAAATTTTCTCATTGAAAGTACCAGGGAGAACTCAAGAGGGTATAAAATAAATTCATTTTCATGAAGGATATTTGAATTATAAGCGGGTTGAATTAGAAAAAGTGATGCTCTTCTACGCCACAATAAATTCAAATATGTAATAGCCTCTTTTCATTCAATACGTTGAACAGAGTGTTGGAACAATCGAAGTCAATGAATACACAATAAAAAACATATGGTAAACAATTTTTTTTCAAACTGATGACTTCTCCAAAGAATTGGAGTGAGTTCAATACGTGATTCCCGAATTTCGAATGATAATAACATCGATAATAAGATCGATACGGAAATGTTTTATATTTAATATACGTCAAAAAGATTCAATTTTTCCGTTTCTATTGAATTTAATCTCCACAGCCCCAAAAGTGTCATTCGTTTTTAGAAAAACAAATAATGATCGCGAGTTGACATCCTCTGTTGAATACCAATCCATTAAACACTGTTAATAGAAGACGTAACTATAGTTACTGTTGTGTAACTAGTTGACACTCTTTAAAAAAAACTTAACAAATCAATATCAACATATATTTTACTGATTGCAAGAAAAAACTCAATTCACCTTATGAATCATATTTTCAATATATATCATTAATTACAAGAACTCATGCATATAAGTCGGAATGCAGATAAATTATATATTCCGTCATATCTCGGATATATATTTAAACAAATTCAATATTTTGTCGCGCATATATTTATCTACATGTCAGTATATTTTAAAATGAATGTTTTACAATAATGTTTTTGTCACATAAGTAGAGGTTGATTTAGACGCTCGTTGGAATCTCATTGCGTGATAACGAGCGATAATCGGGTATCTCTATGGAAATGCCAATGAAGAATAAAGAAACAAATCCAGCAGTTACAGTAATTAACGAAGATTTAGACGAATGGATTGTTTCCCGATCAACAGTTTTTGATTATTATTCGGAACGCTCATTGTTTATGTAGAGATACTCACAGTTTTCGAAACAAAACTGCTATGGCTGCTATCCCAGATAGCAATATGAAGTCTTAATCAGGTCTGTAAGAGCTCAGATTTATGATTTGGACGTCAGAGCCATCATCCGAAAGAACCTTTTAAGAACTGTTTAAGACTTCGAATGCGCCACCTAATGAGTAGATCAAGAGCTTCTCAAAAAGAACTCTCAAAGAACTCTTTT
>JAPYZH010000803.1:0-16034 GCA_030523085.1 Meteorus colon | reverse complement strand
CGTTTGATTATAATAAACTGAGACATGTGACTTGTATTGAAGTGGATGGAAATATTCTCAGATACAATGCAGGTCAGTTTGTGTCAGAATGTTTTTGATAATGCTGCTTTCGGGATAAGGAATTCGTGCGTAAGGGTACATTTCTGCATGGTGATACGAACCGTTGATATGAAACCATCAAATTTAGTTAAATACAATGAAATGTACCTGTATTCATAACATTAGTTCAAAATTCAGATAAAAATGTGACATCACCATAATCTGTTGTGTTTTACTGAGAGAAAGTAGAAAAAACATCATGAGAATGGTGGAATAATTGAAAAAGAATAATATCAATAATACATAAAAAAGAAACGTCAAAAAAAAACCATGCGGAAATGCGGGAGTTGCCACGTACCCTTAGGCGTTCCGCGGAAGAAGTACGTGCTGTAAATTCGTCGTCTGTTTGAACTTCTCTCTCATTCTACAGATATATATATGTATTCACATTATATATGTATGTAGAAGGTGTGTGATACCGTGGGAAAGTCGCGGGATCGGTCTCCATTCGAATTACGTGAAAGAATCGCGCGTCGGTGGACGCGGCGTTGCTACGATTGAAATTTCGGAGTCTATCGTGTGTCGAGTGTTTGAGCATCAGAAAGCGGAGGGAAGAGAGTGAACAAAAGAGAGAAAAACAGAGAGCGAGGGTATGATGATGAAAAGAAGAGGACACATAATGCACGATGGGAGCTGAATACCGATTAACCATTTGTGCGCCAATGCACATACTCTGTCCGCAATCTATGACCAAGAGGCAGAAGAATGTAAAAAAAAAAATTATATATGTGATATATATGTATGTGTATACAAAACAAAAAAATCAACACATAGATGTGTAGATATACACATATATACAACACACCTCTCAACTATGTTCGAGCTCTGTTGCCGTCTGGATTGCGTTCTCTCTTGACTCTGATCTCTATTGCTGCTGCTGCTGCTGCTGCTGCTGCTGCAGCAAACTCTTTCTATTTGGGCATCAGTATAACGTTAAATGTGTGTGTTCGTGCATAACTCATATACAACCGTAGCACGCTCGACGGTGCACCCGGTAACCCTTACTCTCTATGAGCCACCTAACCTTACTTCTTATTTTCTTTTATTCTCCTGCCCTCTCTTTTTTGCATTTCATACATATGTGTATCTATTCGAAGTCCGGTTTGCCCCGGCTCGCCTTCTACTTCTTCTCCATTTCTCTCCTTTCCCCGGAGGTATATATGGGATTGAATGGGTATCGTCATGCGACGAAGGCGGCAGCAGTATCGCGCTAGTGTGCAAAATCGCCGTGTGTTGAGCTTACCAGTGGCAGCAGCAGCAGCACCACCACACCACCACCACCACCACCACATTACACCACTTACACTAACAATATCACTACATAACACAGCCAAAGGCCGCACGTATATCGGTGCGGTAAGGCGATCGTTGACGCGCGCGCGTATACCCAACTGTACTCACACATATATACAGAACACGTGAGGGGCCCGTAACCTTTCCTTGACCCGCATACTGAACGGCGGTGCCGTGGCTCGAACCGTGGGAACACTACTCGGCGACGCATCCCCACTCGGCCACTCGTCCGACATCCCTGCGCGTTCTTCTCTTCCTTTTCCTTCATCTTCTCCTCCTCCTCCTCAATACCCCGGGTCTTGCTCGCACTCTACCATTCGGCCATCCTCTACCTTCTCCACCGCTGGCACAGAGCTCACCTCTCTCATATAACTTCACGTTCTATACCGCCTTTACTCCTCTCCTATTGCGATACCTTCACATCCTCTATATAACACTGTGTCTCACTCCCAGCTCCTTACAAATACACTCTGTTTTTTCACTCTTTCTTCGTTTCACCTACCCGTTTATTTCAGCCTTTCATCTCTACAGACGTGATTTCTTCGCTATACAGGGGAACCCTGAACACCGTAATGGCCGACCACATCCTCTATCCTTTTCTTCGTATACTTCATCTAGATAGTTCTCAAATGTTCTTTCGTCTCATTTTTGGAAGGGGTCCATAATTTTTATGTATATATTTTTGATACTTCCATTTATTTTGTTTTATTTTGTGTTTTTTTTTCACTCTTCCTTCTGCTCTTTAAATATTCTTATTATTTTAATTTATGATTTTAGATGCAATCCCGGATGGACTGGTCCATTTTGTAATAAATGCAGAAGATATCCGGGCTGTGTCCAAGGTACATGTCAAAAACCATGGGATTGCATGTGTAAAGAAGGATGGGGCGGTTTACTCTGCAATCAGGATCTAAACTATTGCACGAATCACAAGCCATGTCTCAATGGTGGCACCTGCTTTAACACCGGTCAGGGCTCATTCACCTGCTCGTGCGCGCCTGGCTTCAACGGCACCACGTGCGAGACACCAATTTCTGATTGTCAATCGAAACCATGTCTTAATGGGGGTTCATGCACCATGATTGGCAGTATCAATTCAACAACACGTACTGTGTCTCGACCAATTGACATTACAAATAATATGAACAATAATAATTCAACAGGAGTTGAAAAATTTTCAGCATATCAATGCAATTGTCCATTAGGATGGTGCGGTCGTCATTGCGAAATTAGTACAAAATCATGTCGGGATTCACCATGTCATCATGGTGGTACGTGTGTTGATGATATAAATAAAGGTTACACGTGTCGTTGTCCACCAGGTTACTCTGGTCACGATTGTGAAACTCAAGTGAACGAATGCGCCCCGAATCCATGTGTAAATGGTGGTATGTGTAGCGACAATGGCAATGGTTATCATTGTACCTGCCCCACTGGCTTCACAGGCGGACATTGTGAAGTAAATGTCGATGACTGCCAAGACAATCCGTGTCTGAATGGCGCCACGTGCATTGATATGATTAATCGGTTTCGATGTCAATGTGTACCAGGATACGTTGGGCGTTTGTGTCAAGACAAAGTGGATTATTGTTTAGCCAAACCGTGCGCAAATGGTGGTCAATGTATTGCAGATACAAATGATTTTCATTGCGCATGTAAACCTGGATTTACCGGTAAAGATTGCAGCGTTGATATTGATGAGTGTAAGAGTACACCTTGTCAGAATGGAGGTATATGTCGAAATCGTGTTAATGGATTTTCATGTGAATGCACTGACAGCTGGCACGGCCAAACATGCAATCAACAAAATACCGCAGGAATAACAATACCTAGATCTTCGATGTCAATGAGTAATAACAATAATGTCGGTGGTGTGCCAGCTTCAGGTGCAAGTTACTGGTCTAGAAATTTATCGAGACCGTCAGCTGAAGCGCGTGACGCTGGATTAACAACGGAACATGTTGTTGTTATTGCAACTTTATCAACTGCAGTACCAGCGTTCGTTCTTGTTGCCGCATTGGCAGTGATGTGTATGAAACGAAGACAAAAGCGTGAACAGGCTCGTGCTGATGAAGAAGCGCGTTTACAAAATGAGAGAAATGCAGTACACAGTAGTTTGAGTAAACGGGCGGGTAATGGTGGTGGTAACGGTGGTTGTGGAAATGTAAATGGCGTTGGAACTATTGCTGGACATCAGGGTGGTATGATGGGGGTTGGTAATGTAATTGGCAATAGTTCAATAGGTATTGCCAATGGTGGTAATAGTGTATGTTCATTGGGGGCTGGAGATTCACACATGATTAAAAATACATGGACAGCAAGTAAAAGCATTAATAATGCCAGTGTTGTTGGACGTGATGATCTCGATTCATCGTTCCAAACAGACAGTGGTCTTGATATATCGTGTGGTGGTTATAAACCAGAACCAGTACTATTGCCTGATGGCAGATCGAGAACACCAAAACAACTCAATACTGAAGCAGCAATGCATCGCGCGTCGCATCATTATACAAAGGATAATGATATTGATGTTAGTGCTGGTGTACACGACGGTAAGAGAACGTCCATGTTCTCGAGTAGCGGATCGGATTCTTGTTGCGCAATGGAAGCGTCATTGCTAAAGAGGCCAACGATAACGGATAGTGGTGGCGTTAGTGGTGGAGGTGGTGGTGGTATTAATGAGGGTAGTTGCGGTGTTTACGTTATAGACGATCATTATAGGCATGATGTGACGCTCGCAGCGACACTCGCCACGGAAGTTTAGTCGTGAAAATATATTTGTATTTATAAATAGGTTTAAAAAATCAGCGATAAAAAGAGATGAAAATTAAACAAATAACAAACAAACAAACGAATGAATAACGAAGAAACAATTTGAAGTGAAAAACTAAACATCAAAGAAAAAAACAGAGAGAGACTATTATCAATTTTGTTTTCCGTTAACTTTTACTCATTTATTGTAATTCCCTTTTCTTCTTCTCGTTTTTTTTCCTGGGTATCATTCGCACGTCGTAAAATTTGAATTATTGTTTTTTTTTTTTTTTACAGTGAGTTTGCGCACACAATGATTCAATTAGTTTGAAAAGAATTAACGAATTATAAGAAATTGAACAGCCTGTGCGATTGGTGTTCAGAAAAGAAGAGAAAAGGAAAATTAAATAATGATAAATCTTCACGTATATAACTGGATTATGACGTGTTCAGATTTAATTACAAAATGAAGAAGATAAAAATGATATTAAAAAAAAAAGAGAAAAAAATAAGTAAAGAAAAATGAGATGGAGAAAACAAGTGAGAAAGAAAAATGCTGTGTCCCTGGCGGTGAGCACTTCACCACCAACTGAATAAAGAATAATAATAATAATTAAGAATGTCCCCACGTCTATACCGAAGTATATATAATTCTTTGACCTTACGTATTTAATATTATGATGCTCGAAGCAAAACTTTGTACAGAATTTAATTTATTATTATTGTTATCTACTATTATTAACGAAAGTGCGATCGATGTTATGTTGAGATAGTATAATATAATGTCGTGCGGCTATTCATCTATATATTGGTAAATAATATTATATCGAATCATCATTGTTGCAGTAATCTACTATTGTGTGTGCGCGATTTTCGTCCGATTATTCGTGATTCAAATGATGAAATGTGTATATGCGTGTGAGCAGTGTACATGGAATATATGTGTATGTAAATAATTTTTTTATATCTCTTTTCATGTCGAAGTTGAATATTGTTCGAAATTACAAGTTTCTTATATTTGTATTCGCACATATTTTTCTTCCGTAATGCTCTAGACTCCCTCAGACAACTCGAATTTCTCGGCACGACATTTAAAGAAAAAAAAGTAAAAGAACCTACAAATTATTTATGTGACTACGAAATCTCGTTGGGCGTTTTATTTTTTCCATTGATAGGTGAGTCGTTTGAAATTCATGACATATTATTTCTCTTTCAAACGACTCGTCAGAAAAAAAAATAAAAAAATTTTGTACCCGCCGAATTTCCGGGTAATCTCTGAGATAGCTAAATGTTACAGCGAGCTTCCAAAAAATCGCACATTCAATTGTTTCTACACAAACTCTATTTTCCTCTTTATCTCCCAGTGACAATTACATGTATAGGAATAATCAGCCTTCTGGAGTGTTTGTAATTTTGCACGCGGTTTTTAAGAGAGCGTGAGAGAAAGATTCGGAACACAAGAGTACATAGCGGCAGAGACGGCGTAAAACGTCTGGTCGTTTCCAAAAATAATTCTTGAAGAAAAGAGGATGACGTTGATTCTTTAAAAACTCTTCTCTTTGCAACCGCATGTAAGTGAGAGACGGAAGGAAAAGGAAGATGGAAGTGCTGTATATATCGTAGAAAAGAGAACGCCTAAACGTGGTGTGTCACCGTTTCGCTATTGAAATCTCGTTGTGCATTTGCGACCGTGAAAAAAATAAACGAATTAAAGTCAAAATTGAGGTGGTATGTAAAGCAAAAATTAAAAAAATAAGATGAGAGAAAATAGAAATAGTGATATATGCATATTTATAAATATTTATGCATACGAAGGGTGAATTGTAAAATTACGCACGAGTTACGTGACTCCTCGGGCATTCATATTTCGCCATTTGCGACGTCAAGACTGTCAAGTTGGGTTTATGTATGTATTAAATATTATGTATATCTATGTGCTCGCAGCTTTTTTGCATTGGCTATATTCTGGTATTTTTCTATATGTTTGTTTTCCCACTGTTCATTTTTGAATGAGATTTCGCAACCAAAATATGAAAATTATGGAAATAATTGGAAATCGGTGTTGAACCCATCGTCGATAAAAATTGACGTCGCCTTGTGAAATATATATTTAATATTTGAAGTGACAATTATATGTTGTTATTGTATGCGATTTATCGTATAATTATTTATTTTTGTGAATTTGATATATGAGTTTGCTTGATTGGTGTATGATACTGTGTCAAGATTTAATTAGAAGATAATACAAGTGAATGAAAAGTGTTTAGAAAAAATGTAAAAGTAAAACAATATGATCATGACGACGACAATTTGTATATGGCTTGCACGCGTGCGTGTGTGTGTCCGTGTGTGTGTGTATGTGCGTGTACAATAATGATGGTGTATAACAATGACAAAGATGATAATCAAGATGAAAATCAAGATTGAGAGAAATAAAAATGCAAAGATTTGATAATGTTCCTGTTGAATGATAAATAATAAATGAAGAAAATAAGAAATAAATCACACAAATATACATAACTAAGTTTAACTGTTCAAATATCAATCAAGTTCCATAGTATTTTTCATGTTGGACAGACGAACGACAGCGAGAGTTGATGAATATTCGGCATTATCATTATCTCCTATACATTTTATTTTGTTATATTTTCTCTTTTATTCTAATTTTTCATCCGTTCTTATGAAACCCAGCCAACAATTGCTACAGATCGTTAGCCCGAGACGGAATTCTTCACTATTTCCTTTCATTGCGCTCTCCTTGTTGCTTCCTGCTGACATCTCCAATTCAATGTTGAAAAGAAAAAAAAAAAACATGCTCCCTTCTTCCGCCACCTGTCCCCTTAATCCACTTGACGAAAAAATTCGAATTGAATGAACATGACGAATACAGAAATATACGTTACTGAATTATTATTCATGCGAAGTTATACGAAAAAAAAAAAACACAAATATAAGCTACTATTCAGAAAATATAGTGTGTATATTAATCCCAATTTCAATTTCGACTTACACTTCTCTTCTCACTCCCGTTTTATTCTTGACAATTTCATAATTATTGCTTGTGTTTCAGAACGATTGCCTTCTGAATTATGACTGTATCATCAAATGCCTTCTCGAAACCTTATGCATGTATTTTTCTCAACGATTTTGTATGAAAAAAATAATGATAAGTAGGACCCCGTGATATATTCCGCGAGTTTTTCCTTTATTTTTTTAAACATGCGCTGTTCCCTAATTCAAAATTCATACACATATACGAACAATTGTGTATTGTAATTACTTGATGGTGTGAGGCGAAGAAAAATATAAACATTGTGAATGCGTATGTTATTACACTGATCCATTCTAAAGACTATCTTGTATATATATATCCGACATATATATAGTAAAATAAAAAAATCACACACACACACACACACACACATGCACACACACGCACATCTTTTTTTTGTATAAAGTACATCAAATGAGTAGAACATCATTACGAGACCATAAAGAATCTGTATATTTGTAGTAGAAGTGAACAATTCGAATAATAATATCTGCGACCATAATATAATTATTTGCTTAAAAACCACAACTCATATTAAATGCAGTTAATCACAATTATCATTACCGAAATGAATTAATTACTTCAACTATCAATAATGAATAATCATATTATATATATTTGTGTAAATAGAATTGAATTGTCAAATATAAGGATGTCGAAACAGAGCAAAACCGTTTGAAATTAATAATGATGAATGATGATACAGATTCAAAAACCATCTATTTACTCCACCATACCTGCATATCGTTTCTTATTTAAATTTTTTTCCACTATGGTTGTAACAGCAAGGAACTTTTTCTGATTTCTTACAATTTATTTTAATCATCGGCGCCGCGTTGACGGACATTCAATCATTGACGGGGCGTGTTCTTATTGCGCGCAGTACATAACTCCCCTTAATCTCGCTAATTGAGCTATTTTTCCTGCACAATCCAGCAGTGAATCAGCGGTATGAAATATGTATACATAAAAATATACGATTTTATAAGTTTTGCGCCAGCTGCTCAATCACCTCAATTCATTCGCTCATTTCATCACATTCTCATATGGTGCCCATATATATATATATATATATTCATTACCTTGATATGAATATAAGATTATACATTTAAACACATAAATTCTTATAAAAATGAATACATGTGTATGTAGATCTCGCGTTATTATATTTTGGATTTCTTCCATTATCATTGAACACATTAATTATAATGCTCACTCATATATTTATAATCGTCATGGACAAGGTCAATGAGCGTGAGAATACCAATGCAACAGTGTGCACAGATTTTGTCAAGACGAGGAGTTATCTTGCAATAACTTTATTATTCAATTTTAACATAAATTACATCATTACATATGTCACGGCAGTTTTTAAACATCAACCGCATGATTTAAAAGCAACAAGCCGATTTTGATCTAGATATGTTTCAACATACATGTGATACATGATAAATATATGTTTTTCTGTTCAAATTAATTAGACAGAAAGAATGTATGAAAAAAAATTTTAAAAATACAATATTGGATAAAATTATAAATGTAAGAGCTCAGTAACTGACTAATCAAATATTCATGTGAAATTCTCTCTATATGTAAGCATGTATGATAAATTTATACGTAGACATGCATCGTGCCCCATCAGAAGAAAGCGGTGAGACTACATATCCAACGCATCACATCTCTCATTTTGGAAGACTTTCACTTGCCCTCAGGTAGATCGTAAATGCGGAACAAAGTTTTCATACACATATCTGTACTCATAATCATCCACGTTGTACCTGCAACAATCGTCAAGGTATATAATATAATACATACGTCTTCTTCCACGATCCAGTCTTCAAACATACCAACAATTCACGTACGACAAAAATTATTCCGTGGGCATCTGCGAAAAAAATAATAATGAATTGAGAAAAAAAATGGATGAAAAAGAAAAATGCTGAGATGAACAGAAGAGGCGGAAGAGGAAAAGGGATTGTTATGTGGATAGTTTGTATCCTAATCGATGCGTAGAGTCAAGCCATGCGAAAAAATTAATTGCCGGATGCAATCCAATCGATTCCCACGAAATCTCTCTCTCTGTCTCTCTCTCTCTCCCTCTCTCCTTCCTCCACTTCTTCTTTTGAATATCTGTAATATACTCTACATATACTACGATGGAGCTTCCGAATTGGTCCATTATCGTTTAACATAAAAAACCGCTAAAATATTCTATTAATATAATATACCAAATATTATTCGTCTGTATATTATTTATATATATATATATATACTCGTTCCGAAGATTTTGATAGTGGTACTTTAGCATGAGAGGGTCGATTCGAATATTGCACCTCCGTTTCTTCATCCTCATCTCTTTTTTACTCATATATATACTGAGTACATGCCTCTTTATAATGATAAATGTGAAAGGCAATCATACAGCCATTCAACGGGAAAATTTGTGATACCGAACTGAGGAACTATAGTATGCGAAAGATATACCATATAACCAAAAACGGGACATGTATATATACTGGTACGTGTCCCGAGAATTTCAGAATTGGATATGCAAAATTTTGTTAGATGAAAATTTTCAAATTTGGTACTCTCAGTCATCGAAGGTGCTTACGAAAAAATTTAAAGATTCACAATAATTATTATTTTTTACGATTTTCAATCATTCATTATGGAATTCTAAATTCAGAACAAATTGTTACAGAGCAAAGTGTTTGAGAATTGAGAATAATAAATTCCTATCGTACGACTTAATTATATATGAAATATTATTTCATTATAAAGTAAGTATTTGATTGAAAATACTTAATTTCAAATTATGATTTTATTAAACACAATGTATACCAAATAATTATTGAATCATTCGAAAAGTTGAGATACTTCATGTTTACAATTTATTGCAATGGAAGAAATATATGCACACGTATTGAGTTGACTTTATAAAGTAACGAGTGTGTACGAGATATAGTCGATAAGGGTAAAGCAATATGCGGTACGGAACGGAACGGAACGGTACGGTACGGTACATTCACCAATGACCGAGTGGCACGGATCCTCTCTACTTTCGTCCTGTCTCCTCTTTTTAACTCAACACAACGCTATCTTCTTTTATTTCCATATAATAAATAATCTTGCATATATATATATATGTATATATATATATATATATATATATATATATATTTATAGATGCGATTCGATGTGTCGTAGGTTAGTTTTCTCCAATGTACGTGCATTGCCCGTTGATATGATACACTATTACTGTATTTGGTTTATAGAAGGAATCGCGCGCGCACAGATTGAGCTGAGAATTGTGGGCACTGAATAGAGTAACAGAGAAATACAAGTGATGCCGAGACGAATTCGAGTTACGCGCTGGGAATCGTGAACTTTGACACTTGCCGGGTCGACTGCTTTCTACTCCTTTTTCTCTCTTCTTCCTGCTTAGATGTAAGATGGAATAGTAGAAGAGTGCAAGGCAATAACATCAACAGCAGACTCTATACACGCAAGTGAATTCACTAATATTCCTGTATTTACATACTACTACCACAATCTAACAATCGTTTTTTGAATACTTGTAATTTTATTGTCATGAGTTGTTCGTTCGTTTAATTTAATAACGGAGGGAAAAAAGAAAAAAAATTCGAATTGAAGAGAAAATCTTGGCGATTGAGTTATGTAAAAGTATATATATATGATATGATAATTGACTTTGAATGATAACGAAGTCGGATAATAAATTATGACATGAAATGAAAATGACATCGGCGCCACGCAATTTTTCATAACAATCTACTATTGTTCAATTTCCTCATGAATAAACGAATGAAGATGAAAAAAAAATTCTGTTGAATAATTAATTATGGTGTTTCAGGGCCACATACACACTCATACACAAACAGAGATTTATATTCCGTGAATTGCATAGTTTGAAATTCAAATCCCACGATGCGTAAGACGTCCTTCAGATTAAATGTGCAATCGTCGCATACCACGACTGTGTAACACAGTGTTGTTGTTTATATTTTCCTCCGGTTCTTCTCCGTCTATAACTATCTGACTCCCCCGCGACGTAATTCACCCGGGCTATTACATTTTTATGATCAACTCTGCCTTCATTGCCATCTTCCTCATCGTATTCTTACACATGTCCAATATATGTATGCATGTGAACCACAAATTTTTCTCATCGGAATGAAAGATCTCAGCGAGAATCGAGCTATAATGAAAAAATATTTTTGCGCCAATCACTTTCTTCTCATACATAGCAGTGATCCTCTCGGAAATATATTTATATTGAATTCAATCCCAGTATACCATGTGAATTATCTTACAATTATGTATTCGATCTTTATAAGACTAAGATGTTGACTCAAGGTCACAATTGTCTTGCAATGCGTTTTTTTCCTTTAATATGTACTGCCGCTTTCGTTTCAATTATTTCTACCTCATATTTATTTTCGCAAATCATTTCATATATTAGTTTTACTCGGTATGCGTGTCCGTATTTCTCACGAGTCTCTCTCACACATTCGATACCGGCGACGATCAGAGACCTTCGATTATTCACATTTGCAATTGACGTTCCTTTTATCCACTATATATGTTTCTTACAAATCTATATATACGTTATAATTTTTCTTTATTAACGCATATACAGATTCATATAGTATATTTATATAAACATTATCATCCTATATATTCATTATCACACGTTGAGCAATCTATATGATGATTTAATTTGGAATAATCGTTTGTCAGAATTTCGATTCGCAAATTAGTATAAATGAAATTTTGAAAGTAATGTAAACAAATTGTGTCCATTTTTTACCTATAAATGTAGTCTTTCATCGCTGTTCATTGAAATGAAGCATCGTACGGCGGCATCAATAATTATCTAAAACAATTGTGTAACTTTAACCATATTCAGTTAATTTCATTTCTTACTGAAATTATAAATTGACAATTAGTGAGATATGCAACCAAAACAATGAGTATGTTCTATCGGGTGAAGTTAATTGATGATTTACATATATATAGTTGGTCTAAAATAGAAAAATCTCATCGCTGATGAATTAACACCATCATTCTACCTCTCTATATTTGTTTTTGGAAAATTGACAGAAGATTAATACAAATAACCTGTTATTAAAAAATTATACAGTATGTTATTAATTGCCAATGTTGAAACTTCTCTTCGCTGATTTATTCAATTTCTCCTTATTCGTATACACCTCCAAAATATATACGTGCCTGATCGAACTCTACCTCAACCATGTATATTAGATTACCACTTATATTTTGCATTAAATTCCTTTCAATATTTATCTTTAAATAAATTCGAACATATATCGTCTTCGGTATAATACTCTTCAAAGGTGCCGTGTACGCAATTCTCAATCCTTCTCTACCTTCTTTTTTTCCTTGTTCCTCTTCGGCTTTTTCTTCTCCGTCATCGTTGTGCTCATTCTCGATTTCGCTCATGTTCCTTCTCCCAAACTCTTTTTCTCTTCCTTCATTTTCATCCTCTCTGACTCCGTAGTGTGCATTGCGTTCTAGAGATTCTCCCGGTGCAGAACGTGGCTACGTCCAAGTAACTACCATACATACATACAGTGCGCATCATCCATGCGCGCGCGGATAAACGACCTCACGACCCCGACGACGACCCGCGTTCGACTTCTCTTCTAAACAGGTCAACGTTCATTAAAACCAACGTGACTTGAAAGAGGAAAAAAGGAATGAAATGGAAAAAAAAAAAAAAAACACCAATTAATAATACTTGAATAATAAAATAACAATGATTCAGTGGAATGTTTCACATGATACATCAATTGTGCTCAGTCGGAATTTTCACATAGAGTTTTAATTTTTGAATTAATTCATCCCAAAAAAGTTCTATTGTGATTTTAGACCATATGGACGTCGTTGGAGATGAGATTCAACACTCAACTGGTAGATTATATGTGCAGCAGGTACAAATACATCAAACCACATTCACCAATATAAAAAAGGCATTCAACTAGTATGCTACACATTTGCCATTTGTAGAATCGATATATCGTAGTTTATAGTATCCTTTTAGTATCATTTTATTAATTTGTGTGATAACACCGCGTTAATAGTCCATGGTTAATAGAAAAACATAATAACTTCACATGTGAAAATTTCTTCGTGTGTATATCTAACATTCATTTATATAAAATAATTCATAATACTGAAATCAATGAAATGATCTTGACAAACAACAATGATCTCTTAACAGTAAAATGAAGGGATGAGTACGATTGTACGCATGCCCACAAACATATATATATATACATATGGAGATCAAGCAGAGATAATGATCGCGTCGCTGGCTTGCGTCATCGCACCTGCCATGCGCTCATGGTCCAACTTGTGTCAAACTCCACATACTCTTGTATACCAGTCTCAAATTTCTGTCGCATACTGTATGCCTATACATTCTAAAACTCACACTCTATCCCTTTGAATTCTCTCATAATATCAATTCCGCCAACATGAAACAACACGCATATACACAGACATATATATTTCTTTCTTTTTCGTTACTCTTGGACGTGCTGTAACAAGAAAAGTTTTAAATGAGTGAAGGAAAACGATATGGAAACGCATTCCAACCGCATCGCCAAGCACATAGCGATTGCACTTACGTGAATATAATGTACACACACTGATTTTTATATACATACATATTTACCAACACATTTGATGTAAAACCCATTGCATAGAAGTATAGTTGTCCGCAGGCTTATGCAGTTGTTGGATTCGCGTAGGTATTTTGCGGGCACCCGCTCGTCATTGCATTGCACTACTCACTGCTTTCAATCCCCGTCGTTTTTTTTTCTCACTCGCTCCCTCTCTATTTCATCCTTTTACATCCAACACATAAGATGACTCACCATCGCAGGCTTCATCCTTGGCCAATCAACATCCAGTTTATTCAGCTTATGCTGCCCCTGCACATTAATTATAAGGGAAAATCAGTGAATAGTAGGAGAAAAAGACATTAATCATTGAGCAACAAAATTATAGAGAAATAAAAGGATGAAAACATATAAAACTACATAGAGAGAAAGCATTGTTGAGGCGCGTACGTCAAATTGACACAGGTCCCAGATTTCTGTCATAAATACGTCTAGGTCACATACTATGGGGGCCTTCAGGACATGGCTACTGGCTAATCTTTCATCTATATAATAGTATTTCAAGAAGTGCATTATACCGATCGCAAACCTTCGCACAAGGTATATAATATGTATGTATATTAGTTGGATATCTAAACGAAATACACAACTGATGATTCTAATATATAAAATGCTCTTCTTTTTATGGATATACCGATGATTATTGCCAGGGGCAGTAACGCGCACCCGGGAACATCCACCATTTCTTTTGCTGTTGATGTTTGCTATTGCTTCTGCTGCTGCTGCTGCTGCTGCTGCTGCTGCTGCTGCTGCTGCTACTCGACCTCCACGAACTGAAAAATTAGGCATTTGGCATCGATATTGCTTTTGGTATATACTACCGCAATTCCTGATGCTTGCGTGCGATTCTCTTTCTTCATGTTGGCTCCTGGTTGGCCTCGACCCTTCGGTTAACGAGTGCACATAGCGCGCCCAACACACAACACCACCACCAATAACTCTTGTTTCATCATCACTCATGCTATCTCATTCAAGAAAATGAAAAAATATATATTTCTCTCTTCTTTTATCATTCTATTCCTCCTTCCATCGTTTATACTTTCGTGTTCCGCCGTTTAGATTCGGAGCAAAATGCTGCTGGGAACATTGGCATCGTGTGTGTTGTATTCCTATAGTGGCATCGACTCACGCACTTCCAATTATTATATTAGTGGAATCGACCGCAGGGCAAATAGTAAAGAGCAAAATAAACGAGATGAGATGAAAAGAAAAAGAAACGACTATATCTTCAAAGTACAGCTTCTGGCTTCGTGTTTATATCGCATCGTCCCAGTTCTCCTTGTATCCGTCAACTCCCCTTTCTTCTTCACTCATATCATCATCATCCTCATTCCGTTCACCTTTCTCTAAGTATTTTTGTTTTGTTCTATTCGTAACATCCGATTTTTTTTTGTTTTTCCGTTTTTTTTTCATATCCAAAATCATCTTCCCAAACTCTAACACTTGTAGACCAATATACATGTATATGACAATATACACACTAGCCATATTTTTTCCCAAAACTAAAGGAGAAACTATGTATATCATATCGGGGCACATCCACCTGACGATTTATCTATAGTGAAACAGCTGTTTAGCCAAGCTAACGTATATTTAGACAGATTGGGCCTTTCATATATATATATATATATATATATATATATATGTCGGCATCGTGCAGTCAATTATCGGTATCTCCAACGGTATACCCTAAAAATCTGAGCTGATTGTCTGTCCATACTACGGTGGTATATGCCGTGTCCGTTATTCCCATCCTATTGAACCAACAGGAACAATTACACCAATTCTGGATCCTCAAAATAAGGCGACCCCCGGGTGGATTTTCTGTGCCTGACATTCATTGGAACACAATTCATAGTGGATATATATTCTATCATAATAAATACGTAACTGAATAATATGCTCCCTGTTCTCTGATCTCATAATACGTGAATCGCGTTCCCAGTTTCATATCATCTTACAATTGATTATCAATCTTCGTCACGTTGCCGATATAGTCTGTTACTAATATGTGGCCATAGTAATTCTAGCGTGGAAGTTACTCATTGTGTGACCACAGAACTCGGCATTAAGAATGAGTATATGTATTGCGGGGGGGGGGGGGGGGGGGG
>JAPYZH010000802.1:0-16383 GCA_030523085.1 Meteorus colon | reverse complement strand
GAAAAAATTTTGGGAACAATTTTTCTTTTTATTGTTATAACTTTTTTTTTTTCAATTTTACATAAAAATCACATCAGTGCAAATTGATAGAGGAGTTTTAAACGAACAATTTGCATATCATTTATTTGCGAATACTATTCATCTGTCGCTATTTTCCAGCGCTACAAGTGTGACATATTATTTTTCAACTCCTTACTATGCATTCACATCAGACCAAATTGATTGAGGAGATTCCAACAAACAATTTGGTCTGATGTCATTTTCCTGTGAAATTGAAAAAAAAAAGTTATAACAATATTTCTGTTTATTTGTTAATAACTTTTTTATTTTTCGTTCTAGCACTAAGAGTCAGGATATCAAAGTTATAGATAATTTGATTTGCTACAAAATATGTATCCTCACATTTTTTGTGCAACCAATAAATCAAAAGACAACACCACTAAGTAAAAAAAAAGGAAGATATGATTTGAGACTATGGTAGTAGTAATAACATTAATTGACATTTGATGATCATCACCTATGACATACCACTGCCGAAAGATAACTGTTCTCTGTGGTATAATTCGTCGAAGTTCTTTATTCATGATAATATATCAGGTAAATAGGATTGTCCGGAAATTCTCTTCGTTCAAAGTACAATATAACAAATGAAGATTGTTTTCTGCAGATTTCTATTGAAACAGGACTGACATGAATACATCTGGAAATTTTGTGGTGTTCCTGTGACACTGTCTTGTAAATATTCCCATCTGAGTCTTTTTAAATTTAGTTCTCGACTCGAATTATCAGACTGAGCACGCATTCTTCAAGTAAATTATCAAGAATTGTTTGAAATCTTTTTTTTTTTATTCTGTACTAGCCGATTACGAACCATCCCTAATTACTGTATGGGAGTAAAACTCATCACACCTTTACGGAGTCTTCCTTATCTCGTGTCATTAGGAACGAGGAATATTTCATATGATAAACATTATCGATCGAATACCGCTAGTTGTCGTTACAAGTTGTAACACTATCGACTTCATACATTCGGAACCATCGTAGGTGGCATCTGTGCAATTATTCAACCGTGCTATTAACAATTTCCACTAAAATTGAGTTGTTTTTTTTTTTTACAATACTCATGAAATACGCGATGACAACCCGTCGGTATTTTATATTCCGTTTAGTGTCACCAGTCGTTTTCTTTATGTTGTTTTCGAGGATTTCTGCATACTATGTGTTACATGTGAGTATCATTTGGATCCAACCAATACCATAACTAATCAAGGTCATTCTCAGGTTTGATTATATTCATTCTTGGGTGCTGGGTTGAAATCAAGTCGAGATGGCTGCATAAATTCTAAAAATAATTGCAATGTTTGCACTCACGATGGATTGGTTCGACCTTGACTGTTAGATTGTAGCCCAGGTTGGAAATTATTTCTCCAAACAGCACCCTGTTAGTATCTATCTTTATTCAACTTTCATCTCAACAACTGATCTGAAACTAATTTCTTTGTGAGGGAATTTGAATAATAGCTATGAATTATTTCATTCAAGATCATGAAAACAAATAAAATGAAAGATAGGCTATATAACTTTTTACTATTACATTCAGTATTTCTATTATTAATAATATTGTGTGTCTAGATCACCACAGTGTGGTGAAAAAACTTGAAGATGACCCTACTTTTTTTTTTCTTCATCGATTTATTACACGTTGGAGAAGACCGTACAAATTATGTAGTTTCATATGCGTCAAAAATGAGCAAAGATGCATATGTATGAAAAATCGGGTAGTAACAGGAATGACAGAGTTTTTCATTGTACAGCATTGAGCAGTCATTAAACCTACGCATATTTACTCCATCGTAGTACGAAATGAGGCTACTACAGTAGAGCTAAATACTCTATAGTGTCCTATGCTACTGTATTACATGATGCGTTAACCATAAAGTGCGGCTGAAATATCACTAGCTCGCTGTTGTACATTTACAGCACCCACTTTTTCCGTATAAATATTGGTGGCGGAACAATGAAAAAAAGTTGAGGTCTGTTACTTTTTTTTTTCGAGATGAAATTTGTTTTTGTGCTTTTTGATATATCAATTGAAGACATTAAAATTGTATTAAGATAGGTCGACTAAAAGTCAAAAAATGCCCGAGCAATTGCACAAGTCAACAGTTCATCGAAAGTTGAGGAATAGCCCAGAAGGTTTTACCAGCGCTACTTTTCTCAACACCACACTTTAATCTGAAAATGGGTTGTCATAAGACATTCTTTTAAATTCTTTGTTCCAGGAATGCAATGCCGATACTGACTGTAGGCGCGACGCAGTATGCTATGAGAATAAATGCGCTAATGCTTGCGTCATCCGAAACTCGGGTGCAATAATTAGTCCGTGCGGATCCAATGCAGATTGCACATCACCGATTCCTCATACTGCTGTTTGCAAATGTCGCCCTTCATATAAGGGTAACCCTGACTTAGGGTGCTCAAAAAAAAAAAAAAAAAAAAAAAAAACACTGGAAATATTCATAGATACTACAGAGATGTGGCCCAAGTATCACCCGCTTCCTGGCACAGTTACGCACATAAGCGAGCACTAGTACGAGCACATAGGCATCGAGTCCGAAAAAGCTAATATTCAGGGTGAAGACAACGATATCTAATCACATCTAAGAGTTATGAATATGTTTCATTTGATCAATTGTATTCAATTTGACATAAAGACCAATAAATGAAAAACATATCGAATTCAATCAGCTTCTTCCATTATTTTATATCGTACGTTGTTCATCAATCAGTTATGTTACGTTATTATGGCGTTTTTTTTGTATGGCCGAGAAAATTTATTACTACTGACCTACGCTTATTTGGGACAATCTATGATTTTCCAAGCAAAACTATGTTTTCCTACGTTCCACTATTTGTAAGGGTTCCTAGATAGGAGTCATAAACAATTTACGATTTATCATGACTTTTTACTCTGATAAAATATTTTTCTTGAAGAAATTGGAATGCACAGAAAAATAATTTTATCATTAGAATCTTCGTCCTCCTGTGTGAAACTATTATGGAGCAATAAGAAAATAGAAAGGTAAAAAGTTGTATCAAAATAGCAAAGTACGAAACTTCGAGTGGAAGCTCTGTATATATTTCAATTGATTTTTGTACGCATAAATATTTATGGTATGCCGACTTATATCGATGACTGGAAGTAATGAGAGAAGTATGCCTCATTTCAATGCATAATCAAGAGTCGCACAAAAGAGGGACTGTGATTTTAGGATGTCACGCCAACTGCCCTAGCGAATTCGATCATACCGAAATTTTGGGTATATTTTGAGTGTGTTTTGGATATAGTTTACGTTCGATAATATTTGGGTATGTTTTACGAATAATGCTTCAATCATACTGAAATAATACCGGAATTACCGTAAATTTCGGGTAAGTGTGTGAATTTTTCATACGCGAACTATAGTGAAAAAAATCTTTATTTAGCTTCTGAAATATATTATAGGTGGTGTTAATGAATCAAACGTCATTTACCATTAAGTCGGTATACTGCTGTACCAAGTATACATTATTATGTATTTCTCTGAAGCTCAACTCATACACTGACATTTTTGTGAGTGCAAAGTGTCCGTGTGTATATGGAAGAGTTTTTGAAACTGTTAGTCACTTTCAGCGCTAGTCTTGTTAATCTCATAGCAAATAATGTGTCGTCTCCACAATCTTGTATAGTTTCGCTCTATTATGCCATTATACTATTGATTTGTTTAAATTCAATAAACACTCCATATTCTAAATTGTTGTGTCATCAAACAACCGTCTATAAACCTAACCGAAAAAATTTTTGATCAGTTGTTGCAATGCAATTCTCAGTATTTTAACTCTGAATCGTTACTAGAAACACTACTGCATGCTAAGGTGATTTATTTGATAGAATTAGCTTTTTACATGATATTGGAATTATAAAACATCAGAGAAATTTTTTTTCTTTCAAATAAATCGTAAAATCAAAACATGTGGCCATGAAAAAAAATAACTGCAAAAAATTGGTTACTTTTTATGCTTTGTTATGCTCTACAAAGAACGAAATTTTTGAAGCATACGAAGAAGCAAAGCCCTGAGTATAATATCTATCAATGGGTCGGAGATTTTCTTAAAAATGATCGATTTGCTCGAGAAAAGAGGAATGAGGCCTCTCAAATATCTTCTAACAGGCAGCGAACAGCGAAATCTATCTGAAAATAATTTGAAATTATTTTTTTTTTGTTATTAATAAAATCTAAAAAAATTTCGTTGTCTTTGTTCTAAAGAAAAATTTAATACAATAATCATTCATGAGTTAATAAAAAGTTTTGAATTTGAATAAACATGTTTTTGATTTCTCTCTTATCCAGTTCTTACTTCTATTAATAAATTGATTCTATCGCTCAATTAATGACAATATGACTTCGCTAAATTTAACAATTAAAATAACAAATAGAGTACTTTTTCGGTATATAATGTTCACAGACATATCCAAAATAGACGCATTATTTAGGTATGATTTCGGTTGTTTTTTGGTATATTACCGAAAAATGACCGAAACTATGTTAAAATTCCGCGGATATTTTCAGTATTTTTTTAGTATGCAAAATTCGGGGAAAATAATAAAGCTACTACACGTGATTTGTTGTGTAGTTATTTTTATCTAAATAAATTTCAAAATTATTCTTTATAACTTCATTGGTAAAATCTTGTTTTATCAAGGGGTGTACGAAAAAAACACGTTAAAAGCGCCAAGTCAATTGGCCAGTGAAATTTTATTCTTTTCCTCCGAGTAACTGTGTATGTGGTGCCTCATGGAAGGTTGATAGACGTATAAAGTGAATAAATGCAGTAATAATGTGTAAGTCATAAATTATAATTATTAGCAACAGTAAAGATGTTGCCATTCACAAAATTATGGAATAAAATGTAGTGGTATTTTATTTCAAGAAAAAGTTACGTATAATTATCAAATTCGAATTTGTTGAATCTTATTAATCTAACCCTCGAATTTTTTCCGTTCATTTCAAAAAAAATCCAAAGAACTTGGAGCCAAATAAACATATCAGAATTTGTAGTACTCATTTTATAAATAACAGTAAATCAGAGAACTCAATTCATCCATCTTACATTCCTTCAATTTTTTCTGGAAAAGAAAATACTGAAAAATCAGCTCGATCTCTGCAAAGATTTGAACGGTCAACAATACGGCAATTAAAAAAAGATATCAACGTCGATGAGTCAATACTGATTGATAATATAAACAGTAATAATTCAGTTGGATATAAAGATACTGATTATTCGAGTGACATTGTAAAAGAGCAAGGCATAGGAGGAGAAATTACACAAGTTCAGGAAAAGTGTCATAGTGATATAAATATTTTGAATGCTTCTTTGCCGGCCTCTCGAAGTATAACTTGTGAAACGGAGAAATTTATACCAGATAGTCTAACTGATACTTGTACTTATTTTATTTGTAATTTGAATCATCATGATGGTATTAGCACTGCAGCTGTTCAGGTCAATATATCAGTGAGAAGAACTGGGCATAAAATGTGTGAAGCTTCGACGCCGTCTTTCAAGAAAAACGTTCAAGATTCCAGTTGCGATCCGATCGATTTTGAATCGGTTAAAATACAGTGCCAAGGTTCTCATCGATTTTCATCTATCACAACTGATACAGCTATATGAGTAGCGTAACTGGTGTTACATTTTCTATTTTCTCATTCCTATTAAATCTACTTCCAGACTGCAAAACTTTTAAAGTTGATAAAAAAACTGAACTATTGATAGCATTGGTGAAGCTAAAAACTGGTTTAACATTTACCGTAATGTCGGTGTTATTCAATATTCATCGCACAACAGCTAAACGTATATTCATAAGCAATCTACGGCAGTTAAACATTATTCTGAAAAACTTCATATTTCGGCCATCTAAAACCGTTGTCCAACAAGCAGCCTTACCAAAAGCATTCAAAGCACATTACCCCAACACACGTGTTGTTATTGATTGCACTCAAGTCAACACAGAAGTTTCACCAGGATTTAAACATTAGGTTCTAATGTATTCGGATTATAAACATCATCACAAAATCAAATTTTCAGTGGGATGTGCTCCAAACGGAGTTATTAGTTTGCTGTCAGAGTGTTATGGTGGTCGTGATGGTGATTGTTGTATTACAAATGGTTGTGATATAGTTAATTTGATTGAACCTGGAGATGTTGTGCTGGCAGATGAAGATTTTCCTCGAATACAAATTAAAGTGCAAGAACAAAATGCGATTTTTGTCATGCCCCCTTTTTGCCACAGAAATCAATTTACATCTGAGGAAGTTGATGAAACTTATAATATTGCTTCAGAGTGAATACACATTGAACGAGTGAATCAAAGAATAGAAGATGTTCATATTCTTTCCAAAATACTTCTATGGAGGGTGACAGAAAAATATCTGAAGTAGAAGGAAGAATTAATATACCGGATAATCTTGGAGATATTGTTGAAGACTTGACCATATTGGCTGATAGAATATACCCAAATCTCAATCAAATTGGTGTTCATCACGTCTCACTCCAACGAACGACCTAGCCATCATTGTCTTTTAGAAAAACTACCAACTAACCTCATGAAATATAAATCCGCCGATACAGTAATTGAATTAGAAGTGATTGTGTTTCTCATGGACAGTAGTTTTACGTGGCATGCTCACGAGTCAGTTTATCGGATAACTTGGTCATTCTACAGCCAGAAAAGAAAATGAAGAACGTTGTTTACAGGAAAGTTTTAAGTATGTGATTATATCACTTTCATGATGATTTCAATAAGAAATAAATAACTATTGTGTTTGCGTGAGTAAAAAAGAATTATGTTGATGTATAAAATACCATTATTCATTAAAAAAAAAAGATTATTAATTTTGTATTAGCTTTTTTCTCGCGATTCAGTCCTACTGGGGACCCCCCATGTAAAATAATGGGAACGCATCCTGTCATACAGTACCTCAATGGTGATGTGGAAATCTGTGGCAATGATATTCATTTTTTGTATCGGTACCTTACTTCAATGGATATTATCATGCATGAAAAGTTAAGATTGAAGACACAGGTATTTTCCAGCCATTAATCCATCCATTGAATCATTTTTTCAGTCATCCATTAACTGAGTCAGTGGATGAGAATCAATTTTCGTAAGCACAAATTTAGCAATACAATAATTTCATTCAGCCTAGCAGAGCGGGCGGGCACCGCTAGTATTGAATATAATGACCAAAAAAAAAAGACGTCGTTTATAGTTACAATTTCCTGGCTCTCCCAAAATCGGTGAAAAAATTCGAAGAAAGGCAGCAGCATCAATTCAAAAAAACAATCTTCATTTTCATAAACACGGTTCCAAAATTATTCCGAAATTTTTATTGACAAACAATAAATGAATGCTTATTCATTCATTCATTCATTCATTCATTCATTCATGATTGGATCCGAATCACGACTACTTCTCGTGATTATTTTATTATGAGGCCATCGGTCACAGAACATGTGCTTTTCCAACAGAAGAAGTTCATTTTACTGAATCAAATTACACAATACCATGCAATTTGACAGTGAATCAATAATATCCTTCGTGGATCCAATTCAACGTGACATTGTTATGATTTAACGCTAATTGGGAATTCTGTAATTTACAGTTGACATACGGTGAATCAAACTAATTTACATTGAATCACAGTGATTCTCTTTGCCAGGGATGAACATAGGCTGGGTTATCCGAAGATTGAAATCAGGTATTAGAAGTCTGACATTGAACCCTGATCACTTACACCTCAGAGGATGCGGACCCGAAGTTTGAACCATCAAATTTTCACTAAAAACTCTGGGCCGTAGAATGCAACGGAATGATTCGAAAATTTATAGGAAGATTACGATAATACTGATCAACGACAAGACACTTTCTTTCTTCGAACATTTAATTTAAAAAGTTACAGATTGTAGTATCGACATTACGCCACATTGGAAAAATGTTGTTATTGACTTTCCCTGGAATATTTTGGGAACAACAGAAGTGTTACCCCGTAGTTGGTAAATTTTTACAAATTTCAAGACTATTAGAATTATACCTTTCTAGTAATTATTCAGTGCTTCTTTCTTGAAAATGAGGAGTTATCTCGATTATAAGGTGATCCGCGAATTTTGGGTCCCGAAGTACCAACAGATGGCATTAACACCGACGCATGGGTTCTGTCAACAATTCTTGGCTGAACCTGTCATTCCTGACGTTATGAAATGTTTGACAGAGACAGCAATTGATACTTTTAGCTCCAATCATCTTCGTTACTGTGAATGTTCACCTGTCTTAGTGGTTTCTACAGTGGGGAGAAATGTAAGGCAATAATGGATGCAAATCATATACATCACTCCATATTGCTTGTTCAGCCAATAAACTATGGAATATCAATGAATTATGATAAGAATGAAAGTATATTTTATCCATGACATTTGTTGACAGGTACGTATAATATCAAATGTGTATATTTTTGCATGAATGCCACTTGTGTGCAATTCAAGTTACTGGGACTTTTGTTGCATAACGTGATTATTTGACTTTCCGGGAGGCAAGCATGAATCAAATGTATCAATAGTCTCGCCGTAAAGGTTGACTAAATGGCATGATTATTCACTACAATTGTTCCATCATAATTAAATTTGTGTGAATATTGGAGCTCATTGGAATAGTGAAGAATATGAATTATTATGATGAAGGACCTGTCAGGTAATACGTTGACGAAGTGATCATTTGCTAATGTGCTGGAGTGCTTTTGGAATATTGGAAGTTCCGTTGCACTGAAAAGTAACTAGTGTCGATAACCGTATTTATTTCACTTATTGACTTATAGTATGGGACGTGTCCTATTCTATGACATGTGCATCGGAACGTAGATGGTGTCACTTCAGGGTCCATTTTCCCTTAACCCGTCAGTACCCACGTTATTCGACTCACCTTCTTTACTCTCGCCATGAGAGGAAATCTCACGGCTTCTGTGCATGCGCATAACAGTTCCAAAAATATTTTTGCCATAAATATATATTTTATAAAATAATAAATCAATTTTGATAACATAATTAAACAAAAATACCCGATGCATCAGAATTTTACTTAATTAAAGCATTGTTTTATTTTTTAATAATTAATTTATTATATGCTGTAGAAGCAACATAACTAAAATATAACCAATAATTTATTTTTTGGTGACAATTGACTTATGGTATTGTAGACTAATGAAATACATACTCACATTATGAGAATTATTCAAATAATTGTCGTTGAATAATTAAAGTCATAATTTTTATTTTTTTCTAAATAAATAGATTTTTTTAAATAAATAATACAACTGAACTGATCTAATCTGATCATAATCCTTTACACTGATAAGTAGATATGTGTGTGTGTCTGTGATTGTAAGCAAACATGGCCACTGCCGTATAGCGGATTTATTCAGAAAAATTTCTTTTTTTTATTTATAATGAAAATAAGTAATATTTTAATAAACAGTTAGAAAGAACATAAAATTTGCGGAAGGTACAAAAAATTTCAAGTGGTCCTGAACTGATTGTATGCATGATTATGACTCGCAAAAATTCTGACCCAATGTGTGATAGGGTCATGTGGGGCAAGTGTGCGCAGTGGGTAAGAGTGCGCAAACCCATTCATTTGAGCCCCAAATACATGGAATTGCGCATTCTTACCCACTGCGCGCATTTGCCCCACATGACTCTATAGAGAAGATGAAATGCCCATAGTTATGAAATATGAAATGAGTGAGTGATTAGGATTAAATATATTTCCAATAGTCTCAAATGAATGTGCTGCGAGTATGAATCCTTGAAGATGATACGGTCGTAAAAAACACTGCTAATAAAATCAACAGAAAACCTCGGTAATCTTCCTCTTGTATATTACAATGATGTTAATATCGTTAGATTATTAAGTTGACGGTGTTTCCTAATTTTAAATAGTAATTACTGACGATTGGTATGAGCGACGCGCTATGATTGCCTCATCAGGGGAATACCGTGATTATTATCGGATAGATTCGGAGAATCGTTCTGACGTAGGTTTGAAATGTGTACGCAGCACAGGTTTCGGGTATTGACTTTCATTTCATTTCTGTTCGAACCACGATCAGTTCATCACAATCATTTTGTGTGCTAGGCTTGTGTGGTATGCAGGAACAAAAGTCAAGATGGTTTTGATGAAAACTAATAACTTATTTTAGCTCATAGACCGTATTGTTTCCTGAGCAATATCACCTCAACTGGACCCCCATTTCTCACTTGATCATAACATCCAAGTTTATTGTATAATAAGTATAGCCACTACCAATAATCCAACGCCCGAACAGTTTTTCATAATTTCTATTTCAACAATTTTTTTTTGCAATGAAAATTTTGAGGACTTTCAATGAAATAATTGATCTTAAAAATACCATTACAGATAACGTAATGAAATTTCCAGGAATTATTGCTAAGGACTCATATTATTGCTAATTACATTAAAGTTAACAAATATTGATTCAAGTGATTTCTCCCTCGAATTATTAAATATTTTTTTTCAGTCGCATGCGTTAAACATTCAAGTTTGAGATTTTGAAAACAAAAGTTGCTGCTCGTGACTAATGAACACAATTAATTAATTTATTTATCAGCGTGCCGAGAGCTTATCCAGTAAATCTTCATGATTAACGATAATGGTATTTCGTAATAAATTATATTTGTTGATAAATTTTTATTTCTTTAGTATACTCAATACAATTTGGAGACCAATAGCATTTTTATAATAAAATTGCCAGCACGTTACCATTATTTCCCGGCTGGCCTGTGAGGAATGTTTGACATCTATGGATGATTCTGTGGTCAAACGAAGTCTGTGCATCACATGTTCTCTCCTAAATTTTTATACTCATAATGCGAACATCTTCTTGTATTATCTGCAGATATGAGTAAGGAAATTGTAGAAAAAATTATGGCGGGGATATTTCTTGTTCTTTCTCATGGAGTCCGAAAAAAAACATTCGAAATTGCTCTCTCTAGAGTCGACTACACCCTGTATTGGAATCTAATGCGGATGGTGAATGATTGATAAAAGTACCGAATCATCGATGAAATCTCAAGTGTTCGTGAATCTTGATCGATCGAATAAATTATTTTGTAATCGTGCTTAAGTTGTGTTGTCGATCGCAGGAATATAATGTCCAAGAGAAATACATATTGGATAGAGTGATAGACCTTTTTCATAACTTTGAGCAAAATTTCGTGACTTAGAACTTTGTAATTGCTTTTGAAATACACATTTAGCTCACTTCTGCAATATTGAGTACACCCACTATATGTTGATTTCGTTAAGTAGAACTATCTTTTTGTTCTGAATAATATTTATTATAGATTTCATCAACAAAATGAATTTTGTGAAATGAACGATATTTCATTTTTTATCACGTGCGTCACAAAATCAAGCCAGTCGCTGTCGATTTTGAGTTTGTAGAAATCATTAGCGTTAGTTGATAGCTGTAATAAGTCATGGGCGTTGATTTGTGTCACGTACACATTTAGCATTCTATATAAACACATTGGTGTATGATAAGAACAATAGTCATATCACGAACCACTGAGTTCAACACGATATTTCGTTAGAATTTATAATCATTATAGCAGACAAGATGAAATCTTGCAGATCAGTGATGTTGATCGCCATGGCGATGGCGTTCTTCGTCATGTCACTCTCAGAAGCATCATCATCATCGGACTACCCACAAATAATTCCGGTAAGTGTAAACTTTCGTCGCTATTACAATCTCGTTACTCGTAACATTTAATGATTTTATACTTTAGGGGAGAACATTATTTCCATGCACAAAATATTCTGAAACGTTATCGCTTTGCGCTATAGATAACTTTCCTGAAGATTTAATACTGATTCTACGTTTCCGGCTCTAGATTTTTTTATGAATAACATTTTTGTTTTATTGAAATTAGAGATTTCTGTATTGTTTCACTATGTTTGGTCAACGCCATAGTGATGAAATACGGCTCAAGAATGAAAACATTTGGCAACTTTAGTCATTTGGGAAAAGCAGTTTATAGTTTTTAGTATTTAAAAAAAAATGCGTCTGTTACAGACTTGTCAAGAAGATATGGAATGCTCATACCCAGAAATATGCTATAATGGAGTATGTCATCATGCATGTCGTCTTCGGAATGCGGGTATTTGGAAGAATAAATGCGGTCCGAATGCAGCTTGTATGACAGAAGAACCTCACACCGCTGTTTGCGGATGTCAGCCATTCCATATTGGTGATCCCGACGTTGGATGTACAAAGGTTGTAGAGAATAGACAAGTTTTATTTCCATCCAATGGATGATTAATTCATAGTTGTTATTGTTGAAATTCTAACTTTGTTTCCTTGTGTTTTCTGAAACTTGATAGGTTGAGAACAAAGTATATTTTGACCAGTTGCGTCAACGCAACATTGAGTTAGCAAACAAACGGAGGCAGCAGATGCAAACAGCGTGAATCTTTGAAGTTCAACGATAAATGAGTAGATTTTATGTGTAATGAATGATCACAAAACCTGAATATTCACTTTTATTTTGTAGTTATTCAACCAATACTCCGATTCCTAATTTACACAATTTCATGTAATTAAAGTCGAGATTTTCATGGAATCAACAGAATTCTTTTATGGTATTTGTAAACCGTATGACTTATTTTCCCCAATCAAGACGTTATTTTGATATGAGTGTACATTCTGGATTTGGTGTCATTACTTTTCTGTTCATAAAAAATTATATTGGATCACATCGATGACTGAGATATCAACATCATTTCATAATTAATAAATTTCTATCTCCTCACATGAACAGTTCATGATCAGTAGCCCATTACTGATAGTCTTCTTGAAGTTGACAAATGTGGTTTCGGTAATAAATCGAAACTTTATTCAAAATGAACAAAAAATTTCTATCTATTTCTCATCATGCCATAGATTATAGTGATATATTGTCAGGGGTGCATTCATAACATTTTCAATATATAATAAAAATATTTGGTTCAATGTACGCTTTGTTCGAACATTTTTTCTCCTCTCTGTAAAATATCAAAAAATACGGAACACTTGAGGTAATTAATTATATAGGGTACTAGAAAATGAATTGTCTTTCGACATTTGTGAATAAGAATTGAGAGGAAACGAATACTTGGGAAATCCAATATACGACTTATGTCAGAGAAGTTGATGGTAAAATTCAAAGCCACTTATAATTCACAGTGATTCGGTCGTCAGCCAACTTGGAACGAAGTCCAGCCACAGATTCTGGAACTCTTTTGTTTACTCATCTCGTGCATTTCGATAATGTCATTATTCAACATTCATTGATTGAAAATAACAAAATGATTCTTTTGTCCGAGATGAAATTTGTCCAATGCAACATATAAACGTGATACAGTTAATGGTATCGAACAAAATTGCAGAAAAGTTAGAACACTCATTCGATGAAAATAATTTTTTGAATGCAACTAAATTCTTTTTCTCGTTACCGATCCTTCATACCTCTTGTATAACATGAACTCACACGTCACACGTATATTTTCTGTATATTGTAACACTGGGTTTTCTAAGCCCAGGTTAATTGGCTGAAATTAGGTAAACAAATGAATAAAAATAATGAATAAACAATATAAGAGGAGAACAAGGGATGCCACCCAGACTGGGACTGATAAATTCAACGAGAGTCTGGGTTCTCGTTTGAACAGCAATCTCCACTAAATAATTACTTGACAAATCTATGAATTAATAACACTTATCTATTTATTATGTTCAAAATGCATCTAAACTGTATTGAAATGTATTCAGAATAGATGAACAATAATTATATTCCGCCAAAGAATATTCGAGATTGGAAGTCGCTAGGTCAGCCGCGCAATATACCTATATATTGCCGCGAGCACGCTATCCGTCGCTTGCCTTCGCTAGCCTGCGCCTCTCACCAATCGTTTCTACAGTAATATTAATTAATTATCCGGATAATATCCGATATTCCTCATCATGAACAAGTAAAAAGGGGAACGCGGATTCGTAATCTTGAGTCTACGGCCGGAATTGTTTAACTAATAAAGAACAGAAATGAAAAATAATGAAATATGCGTCTCAACTAGATAAAGTATAAATGAAATGCGCGCCGCAACACCGAACGCTCGATTTTTCTATTGTACCGCGAACACTTGTTACCGATGATGCCACTAGCTTCCTCTCTCTCTCTCTCTCTCTCTCTCTCTCTCTCTCTCTCTCTTCCTCTCCCTCTCTCTCTAACGTACCTTAACTTCATTTGCTTCGTTTTCTTTATTACTTTTCTATATTGCCAGTTCTTCTTCTACTCTCTATTTTCACACGTCTATCTCCTATGGCTACTAACTCAGAAGTGTCCTGGATCCTTTCTTCGCGGACTTACTCTCTTCTTCTTCAATCCGGATTCGTGGTGGGCATTTCTCCAATTCCGCTAACTCTCCTATTTTGGCGCTTCATTATAAATGATCCTCTAAACCTTCCATGTAACTTCGAAGTGAGGTTCCCTGAATGAGTCTTTCCTATCGGTTTTCACGCATTATTTTCCCATTATTAATATTTACTATATTTATTTGCGGATTAATTAATAGCGTAAACGATTGGTGAGCGCCGGTCTATTTTTATTACAATATTACGAGCGTGGCCGGTGCCACCTCGTCACAATATATAATGATATATTTCATTGTATAAATTCAATGTAAACGAACAGAGGGTTAATTTTAAAATACTTCTTGGTTATCTTACCCTACCTGTTTTTCTATGGTTCAGATAGTTCCCAGTGTGTTGCCATCAAAGAGAATCTTCTGACATTGAGATGTATTGGAATGTTGATTGACCGTGCAAAAATATTTGCTGTCAATTGTTTTCATTATACAGATTTTTGTCTTCATTCGGTGCATGTGGTATCTTGGGATATCGAAGCCGAGTTATTCTGACTTGCTTCAATAAAGATTCTCAAAATAATCTCGTTTATTTGTTTAATTATTTTCCTTATGAATAATTGGACAGGTTGGTGAGTAGAGGATCGAATTGATTTATGAATTTTCGATTATGAAAGAATCACTCCACAACACAGGAAATTCATAGTTTTCAACGACATCAAATTTCAACAAACACGAGCAATTATCTCGATATGTTTGGGAATGAAACACTTGGATATTTTATCTCTATCAGGTACGCGATAATACCAAACCGAAAAGAATCAATTCTCAATTTGTTATAAATTGAATGCGGAATCGTACAAATTGAAGGTCAATCACTAATAGCTCGAAAAATAACATTGTCATTCTCATTAGAAGCATGGAAGCTTCTAAAAGTGATTCCATCATTTGGTAATTACATGAGGGGCATTCATTCTCTTTTTTCTGATTATCAGTGAGTGAGATTTTGTATTTGGTGGACAAAAATTATTGAAAAATAATTCCCGTCGTAAAAATCGGACTCTAACCGGTTCATTTTTGAAAACCAATAATTATACCACTACAGCTACATGTTGCTGTTAATTACACCAAAGTTACATTCGTGTTGTTGAAGCATTTGTTGAACTGAATAGTATATGAAGGAAGAATATTCTTGGAGAGGCTAGCACTCCAAATCCCTGTACTTGAATTTCTTTTGCACCTCCCCGCAGAGAGAGAGAGAGAGGGAGGGGGAGAGAGTGAGAGCTGGAAAGAGCTCAGAAAGCCAAATTCAGCCACCTCTCCTCTAATGGGTTTCTGATAAAATTCTCATCAACATCAGATTCAGATCAGCCCGAAGTCGTTGGGAAAAAAAAACATTGTCAATGACATGATTGCTTTAAGTATCAGTCATGTTGAGGTAGAACTCAGGGTGCATGGTCTGCATTGTACGAAAACCTAAGAAATACCACCGTATCTGTTGGCATTTACACACAGAGACTTATGGTGAACATTTGAATTTTATGTTCGATTAGCGCGTCTTCTCACTTTAGGCGCCTCGAAAATAGGCTATTTTCATGATTTTTTTTCGAGGATTTTCGCTTAAAATTATGGGATAGAATGGATCCTATGTAATAAACACATCTTTCAAGTACATGAAAAAATATTTTTTTCATTTTTTTGAACAATTTTATGATAAAACAGTAGCATCGTGTAGAAATGTTATGTTCGTGCCTTGTTGATGGTATCTCCGGGACGGGTCATCCGAAACAAAAAAATAAAACAGTTTTAGATTCAGTATGTCAGTGGCTATAGCGCATATCATCAGATTTTTGATATTCGCGAAAATAACA
>JAPYZH010000801.1:0-16111 GCA_030523085.1 Meteorus colon | reverse complement strand
CAGAAAATTAGTAGATTGTATCGTGAAAATGACAACATTGTATTGCAATAATCACAATACTACGTTTGCGATCCACTGGATCGCTATAAGAGCGATATTCTTTTTTCCGTGCAGAAGGCAAAATAATGAAAATTGGTGACGAATTAAGGATTGAAGTAACTTAAACGTTGGATAAACTATGTTGCTTGTACATGTATCTGAACTCACATTCATGTATATATTCACTACAGATAGGAATATACATAGATATATGTGATAAAGAACTGATACTTTATTCTAGTGGTAGGTATGGGTAAATATTATTCAGCGCACACGCGAGTAGTTAACCAAGTCACAGCGAGTATGCTTCTCACGTAGTGGGCATGTATCCATGGTTCGCTTTGCTCCTGTTTTTCACCACGAGCTGATGCTGCTGATGCTAGTGGCGGTTTCGGTGTTAGTGCTGGTGGAGTTTCGGTAGAACGAGGGATCGAACTTTTTGAAATTACCAACGTGCGACTCTGATGAGAACCCAAGTTTCTAGTCTGTACAATGACAATTAATTCGATCATTTTCTATGGTTGCGCTTTTTCATTTCAATGTTTACTCAAGAACCTGGATGAATGTAAATGTTTGAACAAAAAGTACAGGTGTAACTCTTGGTAAGAGTGATATTGTGAAGAAATGTAAATTTCACCGGACAATATACCGCACCGCAGAATTGAACACAAAATTTCACCGTAATGTTTTCTCCATAATCAGTTGCAAATGATACAATTTCTGGTGGTTGTGATCAAATTTCTAGATATTGAAAGGGCAGTTTATTCAATTTGACAAATTGATTGGTAAAATAAATTCAAAAAAATAAGTTGATTTTTGTCTCAAACATTCTGTCGAATGAATAGTTTGGTCGTGAATATTTAGTCTTAATCGCATTCAATCATTCACTCCTTATAAAAAAATATTAGAATTCAGTTATACCTCCTTTTAGATGAATAGTGATTGTGTCAGTAGAATTTTTGTTTATAATTCATTGAACATCATTGATATATAGCAAAACTTAAGCTGCAAATGGATAAGGTGATATATTCGCGATGGCTTATTGATTCGTCGATATTTATAAAATATCATTAGTTATCAATGAATACTTCTGCAGAATTGATAATAAATGGTTTTACATTGACTTTACACATCCTCCTCTAACTGTGAAATAACAATGAGCATTGATCATTTTTCGTTGTTTGTACATTGAATATTCAGTAACGCGTGTAATGATGATAAACGTTCATCTCTGATGGGCAATAGAAGTGAAGGTGATACAACTTCATTTAATATTGTGAATTCTGGTATACATCCAGTGGATTAGACCAATTGAATCCGCCAGATAGATGATGATTTGAATATTTGTTTGTTTTCAATTGTTTTATATCTGGAAAAGAGGATTATGGCAATAATCTGATTAAAATCCAAAAATTATTGTTGACATCAACATACCACAGAGGTAATAAAACTTGAACAATGTAATCGATAAGAAAGAATTTCCATTGCTACTTCAATGTTCCATATCGAGAAGCAATATTGGAATGACGGAAGTGATATCGCATGTTTTTGGTGCAAAGAGCTGAATGAATAGTCGAAAAAGTGATAACCAATAGCGAATGTTTTCGTTAACATTCTTGACGTAAGTTTAGATCACCAGATTGGTAAATAATCCAAATAATTATCCAAACATACATTCTATATTAGTAAGAATTTTTTTGAATTCCTCGTGATTTCCAATTAGTTTGTAAATAGGTTTGGAATTGATTCCATATTGGGAGAAAGATATTAAAGTCTGTATTTTTGATTCAACAGGAATTTTTCCTTTTCTAGAGGACAGATAGTTATTCATGATTATCACTATGTTCAATCATCAGAGTATATAAGCGGAATTTCAGTTTTCAATAATTAAAATGATTGGTTAAGAGCCATCCCCTGATACTTCTACGCTTCATAATATATTATCACAATGTACAATGAAAGTCATGCAATCAATCGTCTGGTGCAAAAGATATTCTGATTGGAAAATATTTTAGCAATACAATATGCATGAATAAATATTCGTATTTTTCGAATACAATTTACATGTTTTCAATAACTTGTCATGTAATCGTTTTGGCTCGTTCAATAACCCCTCTATCTGTTCGAAATACCAATTACACAAATTCACAGGGTATATAATGTATATATATCCTGCAAAGCATATTTGTGTTGAATTCAATTTGCATTGTCATTCGACTATATGTTCATTCATCAAACATGCGAGCGCAAACGTAGATGAAAGAGCTCAAAAAAATTAGCATAATTAATGAGATTGAAAACAAATAATGCACGAAATCGGTAACAAATTAAGCGATTGTTAGTGGAAGAAATTGATTTTCGATTGAATTATATTACATGGCGCTCATATACAAAGTCAAAATCCAAATTGATTTTAGAATCGCATATTACACTCAGATAAAAAAAAGTTGTGACCCGCATTCATTTTGTTCATCATTGGACATCAAACGATATTCGTTTTTTTTTTTCCGAATTTGTGAGTTCATAAAATTTCCGTTTCAAACTGAGTTCTATATAATATTTGAACAATTGCGTGAGAAATGATAAATTTTACGAAATGTGATGCAAAATTCTCAAACGAATATTGATCATGACAATCAGTATCAAATAACCTCTCAATTGATATATCAGAAATATAACCGGTCCTTACATGGAATAATGACAATTAAATTGTTACGATCTCTAATTTGATCCTTTTTCTGGGAAATGAGTCTTATTCAGCTTTTTTTGACCCTCATGATATTTTTCATGCCGCAAAGTCAGTTTACAATTCCATTTAAGTATGTTTATAAGTTGTAGGCATATCTGGCCAGAGAAATGCGATGCATTCGGGGAAAAAAATAATAGATCGGAGAATTGTGCCAAGAATTCAATGAATTTTTATCCAATACGTTCATGATTCTCATATGATATATATAATCATCAGAATATATGTGTGTGCCACACAGCACTTCTTCAATTCATTCATATATATTAGTACGTTTGGCGCATTCTTCAACCGTGTATCATTTTCTAACTGCTTGTATGATGAAACATCGGAAAATTTGTATGCATAATGATGAATTCGTTGCTCTCAAGTTTACAAGAAAATATTGGTCACTGAAACGAATTCGAATCAAACTCATAGTAGAAGAAATGTGATAAGAAATAATTGTCAAATTCCTGTATTTCAAACATAAAAACACAAAAAAAAATGGCGAAGTGAAAAGTTTGATGCAAAATGACTGGATAGAGAATCGTTCCCTTCCAGAGTGCAATGTCATGCTCCATTCGCATTTCTCGTCCTTGGGGAATTTTTTTTCCCCTTTTGCCATCGCAACAACGACCCTTCACAGTATCTTGTCACCCTCTGTACGCCACCCCAGTACTTCCGTACTTTTGTGTTGTTCAATAAAGTTACATCCGCTTCACTTCAACCATATCTTCTCGAAATAATTTCTTTTTCTTTTTCTCTCACAATCTCAACCTCTTCAGTTTGATGCAAGAAGTATTGCACATGATGAATTCTGACAGATTCTCATAGAATTATGCAACCACACAATACATATGTGAATGGTTATCAAAATATTTGGCGGTGAAATGAAAGTATTGGAAATGATGTCGTACGATTAGCCTCATCAAGTCAAGGAGAAAAATAGTATACACACCATGGGCAGTAAATAAGAAAGCCGCAGATCACATGTTTATTGACCTCGCCTTCGCCTCGGACAACAATTACATGTGATCTGAGACATTTCTTACTTTACTGCCCTTGGCATGTAATATACTATTTCTTACTCTAAAGAGATTTTTGGGGGTACTATCCAGGCATTTGTCAAGTATATAAATTGTTCTCAGGATAATATTCAGATTTTTCATGACCGAACAATCAACTTCGAACTTGCGTTCTCGCTGATAAAAGAATATATGAGATTTGAAGGCTAATGATGAGTACAGAAAAAATCTTATTGATTTCTCCCTAATCTCTGCAAATACACTCAGAAATGTACTTTAATTTCACTCAACAAGATTGCTAGAATATGTAGGAAAAACTAATTAATATTCTCATAACCCGTTACAATAACCATCTCTATCAACAAGAAATAAATGCATGAATGATTCCTCATTCAATTTCTCTACCCTGTGTACGGATTTTTCTATTTTATCACAGCTTACGAGTGATTTCGGACATGGGGCTTGCAGAAAGACGTCGTTATATCCGCCAGAGCGAATTAGATGGCGCCGATTAAACTGCCCACGCATGGTTATACTGTACCCTCGATATCATTTCACATGGACATTATTTTCCATAAAAGTTAATGGTCCTCATGCATACATGTATGCATACGTGTAGAATACTTATGTATGTACGTGTATACGAACCTCGCATGTGTACGTTGGCGATGGAAATTTTTAACTCTCGTAAGCAATTTTTCATTTTTCACGAATAGTGTGAGAGCAAGGAGTTCCGCCTTTATATTTCCATTTCATTATGAAAAAAACAAAAAACAAAAAAAAAGTAAGAAAGAAAATTCCTGTCGAGATGTATTTGCACCTCGCAATTATACATTCCAGTCGTCTAGGTTTTACTGTTCTACAATATACACGAAGAAATGTGTACACATAATGCGTAAATGGTGGCTGGTGGCGTTCGAGCCGGAAGACCACTACACAAGAGAAAATATATGTCCATGCGAGTATAAACTATATTTGAATTCGCGTGAGATAGAAAGAGTAAGTAAAGAGAAAGAAACGAAATAAAATGAAGACGAGGCGAACGCTTTCATCCGCAACGCAAACGATCGTTTGGCGACTTTAATGGCCGAGCAATGACCTTGTATTGCTCAGGCTTTCGCCAAGCGAAGCACACGATTCCTTCAGGCGAATAGGGCGCGCGATGCCTTACCAAGAAATTTGCGGACGTTGTTGGTATATATAAGTCGATGTACTCGATCTGGATCATATGACCATTTTGAATGGAGACGAATGAAGTCGGTAATAAAAAGAGAAATCTTAGATGAATTAGTGAAGTACTTCGAGATAATTGTAGCCGGTTGTAGGTTTCTCAAATCATTCACTCAGTAGACATGACTTCTTTTACCAATTTTGTTTTTACATGTTGATACTTCAATATAGTTGATAATTTATTTTATTGTCTAAGAGAATTCAGAAATAGTTGGATTTGAACATGATATCAAAATTCACTGATTTTTCGCTAAACAACATGTCATAGTTTTTTTATTAATTTGATACTGGACAATAGACTGGAATAACAGTGAAATGAGTTAAGTTATGAGTATCCACATACCATCATGATATTCCAAATGTTGAAAAAGAAAAATACGTAGCAATAATAAGATGCGATCCGAAACAGAGAGAGGATATGAATTCAAAAAATAAAGTTGTATGTACAGTCGTGGGAATTATTTTTGCCTCTTAACATATGAATAATAATATTCTCGTACAATATCAAGTACGCAACGATCTCTCGAGGATATGCAAAGTGGCGAGAATATGTATAAGCTTTAAAATGAGAGAAGGGGATGAAGGGACCTGAGGAGTATGAGAAGAGAGTATCCAAGAAGTACATAGATGTATAGAGAGACTTGGCGTAATCGTAGAGACGAGCCTCAGGGGCCACAATGAAGACTGGCCTATCTCCCATCTTTAATCTGGAGTCGAAAAATCGACAAAACTCTTACATATCTGTGTAATGCCTCGACATCAACTCTTCTCCTATTTTCTTCACCCTATTATCTTACTGTGTTATACCCGTGAACATTTTTGTACATATGAAGAATTTTTTTTCCACATACACACTCAGCGTATGACTAACTCAAAAAGTAACTTCTAAAATTACTCACCGGATGTGAGACTAGTGCCAGCGTTGCGCAATTGCCATTGCACCTTGATACTTTTCATTATTTTTCTCGTCTCATTCCAGTCAACGCTAAATGCGCGGCCGTCATGCGATTGTGACTCAATCGCGCGTTGATGCGCGTGTATAACGAGCATTCTAATCCCCATTGAGCTGAAGCATTCTAAATGAAAGAGAAGGCATCGGGAAGAAGTGAGAGAAAAATTTATGAAGTACAAAAAGCATTTAAATATATCGTATCTAGTATTACATAATCTTCATTTTTTTTTATCTACTTTTTCAGCTATTAATTTCTCCAATTCTTTTGTTATTGTCACTTCGTTTCCAAAATATTTAATTGTCGACGTGCACAATATTATGATAATTGCAATGCCTTGTTGAGTTCATTCCTACTCACAACATAAAATGTGGTAGCGTGTATGGTAAAAATAAAATTGAAGAAAAAAATTTGTAGGCCAATTGGGGCCGCAACACTCGACATGAATGGACGTAAAATGTGAAAGGCAGATATACAATATATAAATATATACATACATACATGTATGTATTTACCAATGCGGACAGGCAAGCACATACACATTCATCCATGTTTCATTTTTATTTCGATCAGTGCATTTAATTTTTCTTCTTTTTCCTACATATTTATTCTTTTTTTTTCCGTATTCATTGCATATCAATGCAATTTGTATGTATACAGAAAGTACACTCCCTTTTCATTGAGGAATGTAGTAATGTTATTCTCGTGTTATTACGCGAGTTTCGCTTATTAGAGAGAGGAACCCAGTAATGTATAGCCCGAGGAGCTAAATGGGGAAAGAGTCTCGAGGACGCGTCATGGATGAATGGGCATTGGTAAGTCCCTCCTTCATATGTCTATTATATTTCTCTTTTTTCCTCTTTTTTTTACGCTGTTAACGACGTTAGAGACTCTTTAGCGAAAGATATATGCAGCAATCGCTTCATCCTCAATCATTGCATTTATATAATGTACGTATATTTAGCATTAGTGTGTGTATGTCTTTGTATGCATCGAAGGAGATAAATGTATAATTGGTCATTGGATGAGAGGATTCTCCATAGAACAAATTTTTGTTAGGCTTTCAACACATTATTTTTTGCTCCTTCCACTTATAACAAGAAATGGTGTGAAGGAATTTTCTACATTCCACATCTCCACAATGAATGGATCTTCGCGACAATTGCAACAAGTAACATTCACCGTAATTGGAATGAGAAACTGAATCAACACATAACGTATTATTGGGTTGTTTTTTTTTATATCTTCGTGGAATAAGGTTTCCTGGTTTAAATTGATATGCATCTGACGAAGCACATCCATTCAATCATAAATGATTACTGTAGGAAGTTACGGATAGGTTTATCGTGAAATAAATAAAAAAATAACAGAAACAATTTATAATTTGTCTACGATATCCAAATTTATTATATATAAGGATAGCGTTTCGAGAAGCGTTCTTACACTTGGGAGAGTCGTTGTGGAGTAACTATATTTCTCAAAGAAAAATCATTTTGCAAAAAGGTCCAAACCTCTCTTCTAATACTTAGCTAAACTATAAACAAAAAAACTCTAAGGTAACAAGAGATGAGAGAAAGTCATCGTAAAAGATAAAAGTCCCATTGTATGACACATGTGTTAAAGGTCATAAAACAGAGTTGGGACTGCATTTCCTTTTCGAACCGTTCAACCCAAATGTTGAACATAATAGTTTAAAACTACAAAATAAAATAATAAAAACAAAGTATTGAAAACCAAGGTTCATTTTTGTACGGAGAATTCAACAATTACAAATTTGAATTTTTCGCATATCAATTCGGAGGATATATGAATGTTTTTCCACCCTTGGCTCACAACGCCGGACGAGAACCCACTAATATATATCTCATTATTTCTATCAATTATATCTATTTATGTGATTGAATTCCCTCAATACTGTCCAATATTAAACAATAACATTAATCATGTGTCATGGGCATACATCGTTTATGTTTCAAAACAAGTACGTCCCATTCTATCACAGAATACTTGTATTTTACTGATTTTTTTCGATCCAATTCCCGCTCTTTTTATCATCTGCCGAAATCCTCGAACACAATAGGAATAAAACTTCACAGCAAGCTCTAAAAAATTCTGAATTCTGTGCAGGCGGAATTTGCACGCAAGCGTAAACATCTGTAATGAAATACCACAAACCTTCATGTATATATATATATATGTATATATATATATATTTGTGTCGAGGAAAGTTAGGCAGGACAGACCCCTCTAACAAAGTTAAGCTTTCACAATTAATCTCCGATGATATTTCTCTCAGCCAATGAACCACACTGAAATCGGAACATCATCAAATCGCACGGGAAAAAAATTCTTCATTCAATAAAAATTCTGTATGCCCGATTAAAAAAAAAATCGATTCTGATTGCGCACAAATTTCGAGATATATTCAATGCTCGTATTTTGGTAATTTGAAGTTTTGGTTTGGCATATATTAAGGATGTGTGTGAGGACGGTTGTGTTCTTCGGGCAATTCAAATCCGATACTACGTTCTGCGCAGTTTAATACCCGAACAAATGGAGAAAATCATGAAAAAACTGTAGCAAAGTGTGATAAAATACTGTTGATTATATAATTGGAACTTTGATCGATTATCGCCATTAATTGTGTTGCATAAGAAGCTATTCAACTGAAATACAGTGCTGAATATCATTTTTATCAGCTTTGTGTACGATCAAAATATATAGAAGAACATGAAATGAATGAGTCAAGTTGTCTTTAATATTTTTCATAATTTTTCTCTGATAGCAGACAAGGATATTTCGCTAAGTTCTGCACACTCAGCTCTAAAATGACCGTGTAGATACACATAGACACATACACATACATGAGAGCACACAATTTTATGTTCGGCAAATGTTCCTTAACTATGGAGATATGCGATGAAAAAGCACGTTTAGAGCAAAATATCCTCGTCTTACTTCTTTTCCTTTTCCCCCCACTGCTTTCAGCATTGTTGCAGCCCGACACTATAAACGCGTGCAGTAATATGTCGATAAGACACGAAAAGCCGATAATCTCGGGAGGTGACACACACACACACGCACACGTACACACACAAATGCATACATACCACGGATCATTATTATATCTTATGCGCCATAAATTTGTACAAGATAACCAGAAAAAAATGATGTATGCAAAAAGACATCTCGACAAATTTATTTTTAGAACAGAAGAGAAAAACGGAATCTCACGCATATGTGTATGCATTTACGTAACATTGTGTGTCATTTTACGGTAGAGTGCATCGTTAAGAATAGAATAATTCTTATTCACAATATATATGCGCGTGTTTTTTATACATTCTTTTTTCCTGCGCAATAAAAAGATAATGACTCTCCCACAGCATTAATATGTATATATACATCGTCGTCTATATATAAGTTTTATTAATAACCATAGGAATGTTTGTGTGTAGGCGCTAAAAATATTCATTTATATTCATAAATTCGACGTAAACACATTCGATAAACGTCTAATAATTATGGGATCTTCGGAATTCTTCATTTCATTTTTTTTTCTCAATTCATATATATATATATATATATATATATATGTATGTATGTATGTATGTACGCATACATACACATAATGACACACACACGCGCGCACGTTGCCACAACAGCATAATACGGCAATGAGTCATTGGCTTACGTGAGACTTGCAGATGAGATGGGATATAATATGGCAATAAGTGAAGTTGGCTCGTCGTTGTACGCGCGAGGTCGCCATGAGTTCAAATGCGTGGGTGAATTACTATGTCTCGTCACACTCACGAGTGAATAGAACTACTGTATATACTTCATGCATATACGTACACCACCATAGAGTACTATACTTTAAATGCCATGACACAATATATCGTGTACATTATGTATCCACAGCAGGTCATATATACATGTCAAAAACAGTTGAGCACACACAAGAATCGAATTTTTGAAGAGTCATCGCTGATGTTTGCGATATGAAGCAAGTCATATGGGCACAATCCTATGTGTTTAATCATCAGCGCTCGTGCTCACAATTCTGCCACTGATGATGATTCATATCCGGTGTGAGATAGACATATACATACATATGTATAAATATCCATGTGTATAGATATAAATTCACTAGTGATTAAATTCCACATCCCTGACTGTGACTAAGAAATTGTCAATAAAAAATTACAAGAAATTGTAACGTCCTACCTTGAATTAATTGTTTCTGCGCGTCACCTCATGATGACTCAAAATCCAATGCTGATTATATCGTGTTTGTATCATTATTTTCACTATACTTTTTTATCGGTTTCACTATCAGTTTTGTTCTAATGTAGGTCGATTGTGAATAATTGTTACGATTACTTCAAAAGTCATCGTTATCTGTCTTATCGTCAAAAAAATCGGGTCACAAAGTAAGATTTGAAAAAACTATCTCTGGAACATAGAAAATATTTGAGATATTGAGGGATTTTGACCCAGAATGAGAGGTCCTTTCAAAAATAGATGTGGGAAACAATTCCATAGAAACACCGTACACGTTTTTGAAATTTTGTCACGAATTTAATCATTCTTGCGTGCAACGTAATTTTGCATTGGAATCTGCAAGATGTTGAATTTTTGTTCATATGAGAATTATTATTATCATAATTATGAAAGAGTCGCAAGAATTCAATTCGAAGCTATCAAAATTCATGTTGCACTCAATACACCTTCTGATCAATGCATGCATGAGAAAAATCAATAAATTCGAACTTCATATTCACTATTCCAATTCTGTTGAGTATTTTTTTCCAACATTATGAGATAAAAAAGTGGAGTCTTGGTACATTTCATTCATGTATTCATTTATTGGCACAGAACGAAATGACTCATATTGATAACGACTGAAATTATACTGTATTGAATCATCACTCACGTTCGATATGTGAATCATTCGCCGATTCATTTACAATTATACTTACAGATTATTTTATGCCAGTTTATATAATTCCCAAGTGCATTTGGGCCATTGCTGTTGCTGGCGGCCTGGAAAACACAATTGAAAGCCAGAAATCGCATTTTACCATTTTTTTCACACGAATATTTACTGTGAATGCGTCCAACTGTTCTGTTCATAGTTTTATTTTATCTACACATGAATGCGCGGGACCCCAGAATAGTTGTCGATAAGAGAGATAGTACAATCGAATGTTACCACTAGTCGACTGAACAAAATCATTTATCATACGTACCTACAAATGATACAATAATTCATTTGCTCAACACTGCACATCTCAATCGAAATAGTTCACATTGTAAATGGAACAAATAATCAATAGGGAGATCTGCACATCAATTGCTTCATTATTCAATCTCGTGAAACTTCATTCATTATCAATATGTTTCGACTTGGTTTTTTTCCCGATTTTTTCATAAACAATTCATCTCTCTCGATGAGAACTTCTACTATGATCATTACGATAAACATGAATTATAAATTAGCGATTTCACAAAATTCGATACCTGTACCATTTTCAATGAGAACACATACCAAATACAGATTTTACAGAAATATTTAGAGTAATTAGATGGATGAAAATTACTAGAAGCAAACGCTATTGCAAGCCATAATTCTCAAGTACGTGGCACGTAATTAATAGACTAGGATGGTTACATATCTTCGACTTGGTTATAAGAGCCAATGAAATTGATTCGAGCGTCTACCGGAAAATAGCATAAAAATGACATTGTTAATAGCGGAAGTTTTCGGTGGAAAATGTGAAGAGACCACAATTAGTTTAGGTGATTTATTATAACGATTGGAATTTCACAATCTTTTTCATTTCTTCATCACGCTACCGTACGGGGATCAACCTGATCCACAATTATAGATTTGAATTGTGGCGCACAAACTCTCTCCATGATAGAGTTTATATTATGATGAGCCCAGAAGTCAAATAAGGTGTGGGAGATTTGGGAATTGTATGGTCACCAAAACTTTGTGGTCCGCCTGTTTGTGTTTACTCAGTGAGCGGTGCAAATCCAATGCAAATTTACGAAAGAAATCACTTGAACTTGAAAGTGTTCAAATTTTGTATGTTCATCGGGAAATTTCTTGCTGTCTGACTTGGCAGATAATTTCGTTTTCTGCATGAAGGTATGACTTTTTGGTGGTTCTCCGGATTCGAGAATGGTCAAAACTAAAAAATTTGCACCCCTCAACCAAAAACGGGGCAATAAATTATATCCACTTTTGTTTTCGATTCCGTTTTGGATTAATGATTAGCAAGTCAAAAGTATATGATAGAATGAGATTTTGGAAGTTTACTGGTGACTGCGAACTCTCATGGACAATAACTTTGATTAGGAAATAATATTTGTAACGATTCATTTCATAGTCAAAGCCAAACATTAACAGTATTTGGAATTTTCAATAGCATTCAAAAACATTGAGGAAGGATTCATTTCAAATCGTTTTGAATGTTAGCTTGTTATCAGGGGAGACATGTGGTATCAATTTAAAAGATCGTTTCCAATAAAACACAAAGGCTCAATTCATAACAGAAACTGTATGCTACAGATATAGAATTTCGTGGATTGTTTTTCTCTTTTGTTTTGAATAAATATCATCAATTTTAATCGTTCACAGCAGTGTTCTGTTTATAGGACTGAGAATCATGGGGAAAAAAATCGGGACATCGTTTAATATGAAAACGGTTCTCAACACAATATTGCACTCAATAAATAGGTAGCAATCAATAAATAAATTAAATCGAGGAAAACGGAAATAAAACTGCTTACCTCCATTTATATAGATGTGTTTGCGTGCGTTGAGACTACGGTGGACTCAATACTTGGGATGATAAAATTTTGATTCATTTTTTTTCGAAATTGACTTCAATCAATGGGGTTTGTTGAACAATATCGATGGAAATTGATTGCATAGAATGAAGAAACAACATTTTGAAGTATTGAATGGTGGATTACCATTGCAATGTTGATTAAAATTATGCAATAATTCCCCGAACTACATATAAATTTATGAATGACATGTTCAAACCATGGCTAAACAAAAATGTATGTCGGGCATATAGTTAAAATCGTAAAACGCGATATTACAAGTCGAAGCGATCTACTTGAACGAAGATAGTGATTTATAAATATTTAGAGTATGAACTGTGCGTATCGAAGATAACTCTTTTTCAAAAGAGTACGGCTGTGTTTTAACAAACTCTTTTCACTCATTACTCTTGGAATATATAAGGAAGGCCAGAGTAAATTGGACCACACAGAGTTGAAAGTGATGTAATAATTCTTTCATAGGATTGATTCCGTTGTAAATAATTCTGCGATGAACTTCAATGTTGAATAAACATAAATCGATCATGAAAATTATTAATTCCACATGAAAATTATCATTAAACACAATTGTTATGAAATAATGGGGAAAATTTAATTTCCCCCGAAGCGGGATGAAGTGACTTGAATCGGGATGAATTGGAGTTATGCGAATAACATCAGGGAACTATTTTCAACGAAGTCGAAATTATATTTTGTTTCTTTACAACATATAAGATGGCATTTTATGCGATTAATCAATAAAAATTTAAAACAGATCTCGTACAAATTGAGACGGGTGGTCGTACGGTCGCGCATCCCTTACGCGCAATTCGCTCGTATCACCTTTGCATCGTGACGGGTGTGAGGCAGCGGGTCGATTGCAACACTTAATTGCAAGAAATTAGAGAAACGGAAACACATTTCTCTTTCCTTCGAAGTAGATTCAACACGACTAGATAAGTGAAGAAAAGACTGAAATTAAGATTCTAAAGAATATGAGTTGTGAAGTTGATTGAAAATAATAATAGAGTTAATTTACATCAACATATATTACTACATAACTACTGTTCTACGTCGCCCTAGCTGAATCTCAAAACATGACGATGTTCAGAACACTTCGTCTACGTTTGTATCAAAATATTTTCCGAAATTGAAAACTAAAATCATAATCCTTATCACAACAAGTGGTTGGGCACTCGCTTTTTGTAAAAGCTCTATTTCCGCGATTTGATGATCGAAAAATAACTCTCCACACTCTCATGTTGTATGAATCATTTCTGAACCACGTTGCCACTTTCACAAGCCCATTCTACTTGGAATAAGAGAATAATTACACTAATATGCATACTTTTTCATGCTGGCCAGAAATTGTTCATTTTTTTGTATAGAAGCCACTGCTCTAAAACAGAAACGACCAAATTTGATGAGCGATATTATGAAATCGGTGCGGTGAACAGTGCTACATTCTACACAAGAGTTCTTCAATACTGCTATTGATATTAGCCATAATATATAAAATTACCATTATTTAACATTTGTGTTAGAACTGCCGTGGATACAATGCTTCCCAATCATCATTAATTCCTCGACAAACCTCAGCCATCATACTGATGTCAAGATAATGCGCTTCGACTTGTTTCGCAAACATGGACAGATTCTAATCTGTAACACCAGCCAAATGCATATAAATTCATCAGATGACTAGTCCGTCATCTTTGCAATACGTCTCCCAACAATGCAGTTTCAATCAGGCAAAACGCACAGCGTCGTTGATCCATCGGAGGGTGTATGCAGTCACATATACGTACTGATATGAACGTAAATAGAATGTATATGTTTATCGGGCCGACGGTGGGAGAACCAATTTGCAAATAGGTCGACAGTTAGTTCACTGTATATGACGAGTAACTGTTACAGAGAGTGTAGAATCGGACATCGTGCGAGAGAAACTCGGTGAGACAGGGAGGAAGAGAGAGAGGCAGAAGGGGAGATAGAAAGGGTGCCCATGTACATTCAACGACCACTTGGAACTATCGAATCTCATCTTCAACTGCATGTATGAATGTCTATCTATATGATATGTGTACTTGTAAATGTTCCCATTTCTCGCTTGCACTTGCAATCGAAATGCACAGCATACGAATCACTAATTACACGAGCAATTTACTAAGCGGATGAGAGTTATCACTAACACACTTGAATGCGATTGAATTTTGGTATTTGGTTAGGTTGCTATTGTAATTAATTTGAAAAAAGAAATACAAGATGATTTATGAAAGATAGGAAAGTGTTTAGAGAAAGCATGAATTTCCCATATTCCACATATAATTCAGAGGAGCGGAATGTTCGACGTGCATGACCTTCAGAATTTTTATTCGACTGAAGATGTTGTTCAATTTCCGGTTGGGCATTTTCACTCTTGGAGACGGGTGGTTCAACGGCATATACTGCACTTGCATTCGCTAACTTTGCATTCTGATACACAATTAGATTTCCATGGTTGGAAACAAAGCCCATTTGTATGATTGGAAGATAAATTCCAATATATGGTTTCATGTTACCAACATATTCGTTTGAAATAGAAGATCTACCATTCATTTTAATTCATCTGAAATGAGCTGCTTGTTGGAGAATTTGAAGAATTGACATCGAGGATTACTTGGTTGGGGTATACCTAGTAAATATGATTTGAATTATTTATCAAATTATGTCTACTAGCAGTGGATATGTTGTCATTATTCATTCACTAACCTGCACATACTCCCTACTGAGCCAGTGATTCGTAAGCAAGTGTTTTTCGAATCTTGACTTTGAAAAGAAATGATTTTATGCCTCGCAACATTTGATCATGAGTGTTACGTTCATTGATTAGTCTGTCTATCTGTGGCTAACTATTTGTATATGTATGGTTGAATTTGGAAATTTTTGTTTTCCTCGATGAAAAAGTATTTCGATGAAAAAGTTTTCAGGCATTATATAGAAGATATTAGTAACGTTGAATAGGCTGCGGAGATATATGCCAGTACCTGAAGATTCGTCCGCAATAACGCTGATGGCAACGAGAAAGTCGCAGATCATCAAACGCCTTCCTAAGATTTTGAAAAAACGATAGAACTACCTGGGGGGGGGGGGGGGGGGGGGTTTAAAGGCGAAAAAGAGGAAAATTTTTGTGATTTTTTTACGGTGACATGAGTAATATAATTTCATCAAATTTAATTACATATGGTTGTACAACTTTTGAAGCATGTCAGGAAAAATCTTCAATGACAAATATTGATAAATAAGCCGGTGACGTT
>JAPYZH010000800.1:0-16117 GCA_030523085.1 Meteorus colon | reverse complement strand
ATGAGCTTTATTAAACATTAATAAATATTTATTCCTCATAAATAAACTGTAAATTAGAAATAAATAACAAAATCCATCAATAACAACATCTCTGTCTTCGATTAATATTCACAAAATTCCATCAACTATCAATAAACATCTTGAAATAATTTCTTAACAAATCCACATTTGATATTAATATTGAACAAGTTCAAACGCGTCAATGAGACGTTATTGAATATTAAATGAAAACTAAACTTTATATTATTGCATCATTGATATGGATTATAGTGACGTAAGTGGAATTTAGTATTTTGATATATTACAAAAGCGTGTTAATGACGCCTTTGGTACATGGACGTGTGAGCATCCACTAATTGCTTCAAGCTACTATATCTCGATCAATCTGAATAGCACGAACGTGTATAGTGCCATCACACCGTTAGAATCAATTATTATGATGACATGGCTATGTATAAACATATCTCTCTATTCAAATCAACATTCTAATAATACATTCACTATGAGAAATAAAATATTATTAAATAATTTCCAACTACCAACAATTATTAATAATAATAAATAAAAATAAACTAAATTCCTTCAATTCATTTAACAGTTAAATCAAACAAAAGAATCAAATCTGTTTATTCATCCAAGTTAAATCTGAATTTAAACAATTTTTTCTTTTTCTTGTGATGGAATGAAAATTTAATAAAAATCTTCAATGTTATAATAAAATAAATGAAAATATTAACATTGTAAGTATTTTATATTTAAATAAATGTTTCTGTTATGAAATTTTAAATCCGTACAGCCATATTGGTTTATATAACAAAATGGATCGAGCTAAGATGGGATCGTACGAAGATGATGGGTTTTATATATTTATTATTTTTCATTTCTTCTTTCCCCATTTCTGTAGCAAATCCGCCAAGCCGGATTTCGGATCAGGATATGTTCTCGTATTTTTCCCATGAAGAAAAAAAAAGAAGAAAAAAAATATATAGAAGGGAGAAAAAGATATAGAAAAATAGTGTTCATGAAGTAGTAGAAAAAAAATTGTGTTTGAGTACAGTTGGACAATTCCGATAATTCTATTGGTGAAAAAAAATGTGTGAAAATTTTTTTTACAACATTTTTCATTGGTAAAAAATAAATACATGACAGGAAAAGATGTTGACCGAGATTTTTCCAACCCTCGAGGTCCATAAGTCAAAGTAGAAAACTTTTTTTTTCTTTATTTGTTTCACTATTGAGTGTAACGATATGAAACTTTGTATTTTCTTTTGTCTTTTTTGTGTTTAATATTTTTTGTTTTTATTTCTTTCCATGTTTGTGAATTTGAAGATGAGAAAATGTAGAGAAGCAAAAAGAGAAAGAGAAGAGTGTGGTGAGGACGGTTGTAGTTGTGTCTTTTACGAATGAGTTGTTGATCATGATCCAAGATAAGCTTTCTGTGATTTTATTTTTTTTGTGTTTAAACCTGCGGGATATAGGACTTGGGTTTCGTATGTTTTTGTTTGTGTAGACGATGTTGAGAGGTATACGAGGAAAATTCATTTACATAATAATGATGCATGATACTGCGAAAATGCCTTGAAGACTTGGTTGATGCATCTGAGGAAATGTGTTTTTAACGTTGAAAATTTCCCTTAGGATATAAGAAAGAAAATTAATATTCTAGACTGATTTTATCTATAAATATAAGTAATAAATTTTGTGCTTTTGGGTAAAATATTACGTTGTGTAAGATAACACAATGAAAATGAATAATTACAAGTGAAATTAAATTGAAGTTTAATTAATGGAACAATTGTGATTTTACTGGGTAAAATTGAGATATCAATTTGTCATTTATTTTAATTCATTTTACGTGTTCAGATCACGTCTGGGATATCAATAGTTGTGATAGAAATGTAGAGGAGACTTTTGCGAACAAAAAAACACCGTATAAGTATATATTCCTATAAATTCCCATGGAATTATCGACATTAAAGTCAACATATTTTTTCCCAAACTTTTCAATGATAACTCGAAAAATACAAATGTGATGTGTCTGGATTCGAGGTGATTTTACAGACAGGTCAATCACTCAAAATTCTCATAATGACCATAGAAATATAGAGCACACTTTTGCGAACAAAAAAACACCATATAACTATATATTTCACCAATTCCCCATGGAGTTATTATCATTCAAGTCAACATTATTCTTCCAACTTCCTCCTATAACAAGCAAAATTACAAACTATCTTTTTGTCTTCAAAGTTGTTTCATGTCCGCAGTTCATGTTTTACATACCAATATATGCAAATGTAATTGTAGATCAGAGTTATGGGGACAAAAAAAAACACCACCATATATGAATAACTCTCTACAAATCCCCATGGAGTAACGAACATTCCCATAACCCTCAACTTATAATCGATGCAAACAAGAACTAATTTTCCTCGTCACAAATTCGCTTCAAGAACTCTAGCAAAAAAGAAAAAAATTGTAAAAAGTAGTTAACAAACACCATAAAAATTTATATCACATTGAAAATTAAGTGTCAATATTTAATTTAACGTTTTTTTTTCAAAATAAGTTCAAGTAGATCGCTGATGAGTTGAAGTTTTTGGTGTGAAACATCTTTGAAGAAGTTTCAAGTGAGTTTAACTTGTATTTAAACTGACGAAAGAGAAACATTTCCTTTTTTCTTTTTCTTCTTCTTCTCACCCCAAAGTCATCTCATTCTCCGTTTATTGAAGAAAGTATATGGAAATGACGTAGATGTCGTTGTAGGTCGTGTGCAAAGTCCCCTCGATCACACTTTCAACGATATGAGGTGTCAATTTTATTATCATCCCCTATTTCCCAATGGAGAGGACAAAAAGAATATGAAAGAAAAATTCAAACACAATTTTTATAATTGAAGTATCATTTTTGTCATTTCTTTTTTTTTCTGTTTATTTATTTGTTTGTTTTTTTATTAAAAGAAAGAAAATTGCGAGATAATTTTATATATTTAAATATATAATTCCTCCTTTCAATCAGAATTTGGTAATTATAATTCATTTATAATGAATAATATTTATGTGTTTAATAAAATGCATTTGCGTGACTTAATTTATTATTTACAGTAAATAAACAAATTATTTAAATACACTGCGATAATTATTATTCATTTTTTATACTCTTTAGATTGCGCTTTGCTATCTCTTTGAATTTATTTGTTTATAATTATTTCACTTTTTTTCCATTTCATTCGTGAGAAGATTGGAAAAAAAATGAAAAATTAATTTTTCTTTTTACATTCGTTCACATTTTCAATTATCGCAATGAAAGTTTGTCTCAAACAAACTCATCTCACACACTCACACACACACACACATTTACATTCATCATTATTTACAAAAGTTGATATACATTATTTACACAGGATCTTACCAGCTAATAAGCGTTGACGCGACAAGTCACAACTCGCAAAATGAACAGGAGGGTCAATGACATAATGAAAGAAAAACACAAAAAAAAAAAGATGGAACATTTAAGATAAAAAATTCATTACCACTGAATATCAATTCAATTGTTAAATGAAAATAGAAAATTTACCACAATAAATAAATAATAAAATTAAACAAATATAATTTTCCAACTTTTTTCGTTTATCAAAATGAAAAATTGTCCTGTTCATTTTCTGTTTGACAGCGAGAAAAGAAAAAATTGAATGAATCTAATTACAAAACACTTTGTCACTTTTGAACTAAATAAAAGTCATTGAATCATTGTCTTAAATTAAAACACTTTGTTAAAACGCACAAAACTAAACAGTCTTATTTTCCTCATGACAAAAAATAAAAAGAAAATAAAGCAGTGGAAGAAATAATGAAAAATATTGTTTGATAAATTTGGAATGAAAGAAAATGAAATGAAATGAAGAAAATTATTTAGAATGAGATTTTAGACGAAATAAGTACGAGGATTGATGGGCAAAGGTGCCTGTGACATTGGTGGTTCAGGTATAGTACTATAAAGATGGCTGCCACGTGAAGAAAGACTTGCGGGTCTACCATTGGCGGTATGCAGTGCACTGTAACCACCATGATGTTGATGATGTTCAGCGCCACTGTCCTCATCTTCAGTTCTGCTTGATGCGGAACTAACATAAGTTGACTGGGTCGGAGTTGGCGTAGGCGCATGATGATGAACCGGTGCGACTAAAATTCCATTAGGTTTGGTCCAAAGATCTCCAGGTTGTGAGGGAGCGGCAGTATAACGTGCGGGAATTCGTACACCACTAACATTACCACTAGCAACAGTCCCACCGCCGCCACCACCACCACCACCACCACCACCACCACCAACGCATCTGTCTCCACCATTCATCATCTTTGGATGTTGTCTTTTGTCCGCCGGATCAGGCATAGCAAATCGTAATTTTTCCCAAAATCTCTTGTCACCCCAAACAATCACTTCACATGTTTGTAATAACAAATGTAATTCAGGATCATTACGCGGTGGTTCAGTTGCCATTAATAAAACAATTTTACGTCTACGTGAAGTTGGACGAATGTTTTCTAATGCACAACGTAACGCTGCACGAAATTCCGGATGTTGCCACTCATTAGCGAGAAATATTGGTGAAAATACTAAAACAATTCTTCGTGCAGCAGCCGCTGCTGGTGGTAATGTTTCATATCCACGTGCTGGTGGTAAATCACGATAATGTAAACACAATCCAAGTCCAGATTGTTCCAATTCAGCTGATAAACAACCGGAAACAAAATCCTGATCACGTTCATTGTAAATAATATAACCATCGTAAAGTCGATCGCGTTCTTCATCAGGTGGTGTTGCTATTTTACCAACACGTACACCATATTTAGAATGTAACCAAAGTTTCATGTCTTGTCTGAATGCAAAAGCCAAAGCTATGACAAGACATATGAGAATAATTGCTACCAAAGCGCCAGCCAACAATGGAACATAATTTCCACCCATCACTGGATTTTCAGCAATAATTCCACGATTAGCAGTGGAGACTGTTGATAAATCACCACAGCGTCTCAATGCTTGTGCCAAAGTTTCTGTACCATCTCGACAATACATTTTCTCGGAATCAGCATCGTTAACAGCCAACCATGAACGTAATTTATCAGTATTTGAACACTCACAATTCCATGCATTTCCTTCTAAAGCAACGCGAGCACCAGCGCCAGCACCAGCTAATGCTTCCCATGGTCGAAAATCCACAATTCTGTTACTATCCAATCTTAATATTTTTAAACTCTTCATTTTATTGAATGTTGTATTGCCAACCTTTGCAATAGCATTATGATCCAAATATAATTCTGATAATTGTTCCAATTGATCAAATTCAAATCCACGTAATTCACGCAATGCATTTCCTTCTAAATGAAGAATTCGTAATGATGGTGCTCCATTAAATGTTCGATTATGCAATGCAGTTATTCCACTGTTATTTAAAAATAAAACTTCTAATCGACGTTTACCAATAAAAACATGACTTCCTAAATCACCAAGTTCATTAGCATCTAAATAAATTTCAGTTGCATCCATTGGTATACGTGATGGTACATTTTTAAATCCACCATTTGAACAATCAACAACATTACTTGACCAACTGTGATCATGATAGCATGAACAATTGTCTGGACAAGTCATTTCACAATCACAAGCATCAAAATCACAACAATGACAAATTGTAAAACAATGCGCTTCATAACGACACAAAAAGTCTTGAGGTTTTAATGATAATAATGGACGAATTGGTGTTGCACGTTGATGAATCATATGACATTGTACTGAATCTAAATCCATAACACGTGGATGTTGTCCAAGACGTGATAATTCATTTATTTTTGGCAGCCATTCCATTGTACAATCACAAACAATGGGATTATTGCCAATATAAAATTCTGGTATTTCACGTTGTTTTGGCACTTCTTGAATGCTCAATGCACCAATGTCGATGTGTTTTATTTCATTACCATAAAGAACAACTTTTTCAATATTTATTTTACGTAAAAATGTACCGGGCGATACATTATTAATACGATTATTATTTAAATATAATTTTTCAACACTATCAGGAATATTTGCGTCATGAATTTCCAAAATATTATTATAACTTGCGTCTAACATTTTGATTTTTAATGATGAATGTACCATATAATAATTTCCCAATTCACTTATTTGATTGTTATGAATGTCTAACCATTCAAGTGATAATGGCAAATGACTGTAATCGAACCACAATAATTTATTATCTGATACATTAAGCCATGCTAATGATGTTAAACTTGTAAATACACCACGAATTTCAGTTAATTCATTATCATCAAGACGTACTGCACGTAATACTGGATTATTTATAAATGCACTTTGATCAACATATCTTATTGAATTGCTAGCAATATTTAATACTTGCAATGCTGGCAATGATGAAAAACAATCGCGTGTTATATTTTCCAATTTATTATCAACTAAACGTAATCCATAAAGTTCATTTAATCCATTAAATGATTCATTATTTATTTGTGATATTTTATTATTACCCAAATCTAAAGTTTTTAAATTACGTAATTCGTTAATAGCCATTGGTATATCAATTAAATCATTACCACTTAATGATAAATCTTGTAAATTTGATATATTTATAAATGCATCATTATGTAATGTACGTAAATGATTACTGTCCAAAAATAATTGTGCAATTGATTCAAGACCCATTGAATGATTTGGATCAAATTGACTTATTTTATTGTGCGATAATGTTAATGAATGTAAATTACGTAATGAACTAAAACAACCTTCGGCTAATGTATCAATATTATTGTGTTCTAAATGTAATGCTTGTAAATTTAATAATCCTTTAAATACAAATGCATCAATTTTAGTTAATGAATTAAATGATAAATCAAGAATAATAAGATTGGAAAGTTTGGAAAATGTGTCGCGATTAATCCAACGTGATGTTAATTCATTATTGGTCATATCTAATAATCGCAATTGGGTTAATGAATCGAGTAAACCTGGCGCCAATACAGCCAATGAATTATTGCTCAATATTAATTCACGTAAATTTAGTGTTTCTATAAATAATTCAGGTGGTAATGCAACCAAATTGTTGCTTGATATATTCAATATTTCCAATGATGTTAATCCAATTAATGCATCATCACCAACATGACGAATATCATTGTCCTGTAACATTAGCACTTTTAAACTTTTTAATCCACTAAATGAACGATCTGGTAATGCACTAAAATCATTGTCACTTAAATCGAGTAATTCAAGATTTGGTATGCAAACTTTTTTATTATCTGATGATAAATTATTTAATTCAAGTGTTGTAATGTCTTGTAACTTGTTGCGCGTTACATTTAAATTCATTAAATTTGGTATTGGACAAAATAATTCATTTGGTAAACTCCATATGTTGTTATTTCCAATATTTAATGTACGTAAATTATTTAATCCTTGAAATGTATCGCGATTTAATTCCATTGACATCGATCTCCAATCGCTGTTATCAGTGTGTAAAATTAATTTACGTAAATTCATTAATGTTGAAAATGCACCGGCTGGTACATAACGTATTTTACAACGTTTTATTATTAAACTTTGTAATTGTTTCAATGATTGAAACAATAATTCATTATTTGTCGCTTCATCAAATTGACTTTCATGAAATAATTCAGCGTTACATTCAATTGAAAAGTTTTCAATTGTATCAATTTGTATTGATGATAAATTTCCAATTATTTCACTTGCATTTGATAATCCATCAACATTACATTTTAATAATTGATTTGAATTATTTGTCGTTGATGACGATGACGACGACGACGACGACGACGTTGCTGTTGTTGTTGTTGTTGATATAAAATCATCAGTTTTAGTCCAATGGCAATTTGACGGCGCTTCTAAACTTGTTATACTCCGCGTGGAAACATTTCCGAGGATAAAAAGTAACAGTAAAAATGCCAATGAACGTTCTTTCATTTTGTTATTATTTTATTTCACACTGTGGAAATTTTATTTTTAATTATTCGTCACGCATTCATTGCAATATTAATTTTGTTTATTTATCCTATTTATTTGTTTGTAATATTTTTTAATTCACTGTAGACACAAACCGGATAATGCGCGTGTGGTTTTAAAAAAAAAAACAATTTTGTTTTTACGTAACGAACGTCTGTTGCATTCCAGTGACGGTGGAGAACTGAATTCAAAGCCGGTTACGACCGGTGGAGTTGACGGACGCGTTCCTACGTATCCCCACCATGACTTTACTTCTACCCCTCTCTGCCACCCTGCGTGGACATGCCAGTATGCGATATAGAATTCTCTTGGCCTTTTCCCTCACCGCTAGAAATGAATTGGTCTCTCTTGGTAAAGAGAGAAGGAAATAGAAACTCTGTATGTATTGTGTTGAGAATATAGAGGAGACGCGACCCTTTTTCTCTTCTTTCCATGTCTCATTCAAACTTTTTTTATATTCTTTTTGTGTCGAGAGTTTGGTTATGTGGTAGATGAATTCTGTCGCTAGTTCGTAAATAGATAACTTTTTCATTTTTGTTTTATTTTTATTTTATTGTCAAGATCATTTTGGATGTTTGAATTAATTTATTTTATGTTTCAACTCTTTCAATTTTTGTACTATTTCAATTCACAATTTTTATATTTTTTTTTTTGCCATTTATTTCTTTGTTGCAATGGTTTATTAATGATGATGAATATTTTGTTGTTAATGTGGAGTAATTATTGTGGAAAATGTTTTTTTGATGAGGAATTTATTTTTAGTTTCATTCGTTTATTAATTTTTTGTTGAATTTTGTTTGCTTTGCTTTTGCAAGTGAAGTTGTGAAGTGTGTATATGATTATGGGGTACTTTGAAGGGAAAATTGTGATGAAAAGTACGTGGCCTGAGGTCCGGAAATTCGAGTTCATGGAAAACAATTTTATTTATAATCACTCGATGAAAAAAAATTTTGTTTTTATAAAAATTTGCTTATTCAAAAGGCTTTTTATATTAATTTAATATGAATTTATTAATTAATAAATTTTTTTCTCCAACATTATTCGATTACAAATCGTTTTCCCGTCAGATTTCATATCCTGACGATAGAAATTTGTCAATTAGTTCCAGAAATATATTCAATCAAAGTCAATAAATTTAATTTTCTTTCGTGACATTCAAACATTTGAAAATAACTTTTTAAAATATTCAATCACATTTTCCAGTGACATAATATTATGACTGATAATTTCCTCTTCCACCATTCAATTAGTCATCGTTTTTCTGTCTAAATTCACCACTTAACGTTTAAAATCAATCGATTAGACTCGGAGATAGACTCAACCAAAGTCACTGGAACTAATTTGACTTTCAACATGTACAACACAACATTAAATATTCACCAATTCAATATCATAAAATAATTAAATATTAAAATCACCAAAATATCTCTAAATAATTCCAATTCATTCTCCCTATCATAAATACATAAACACAAATAAAAAAAGAACATAAACAATAATAAATAAATAAATAAAAGAGAATCTTTAAGAAACATTTTCAATTCTTTTCAATTTCATTCTATAAAATTCTGTGTAGTTTTCAATTCTGTTTCAATTGAAAATATAAAATAAATATAAAGAAAATTGTGAAGGTTGGAGGAGGGGGAAGGGGATATTTGTGAAAAGCGTGTGGCTTTCACGCTATCGTTCTCGATACATATTTATTTATTTATTTATTTATTTATTTATTTTTTCTTTACTCTCAACGGCATTCCACGTGTGTTTGAAATGCGCACAGAGAGTGTCACTGCGGCACTTTTGAATCGAATAAGCAACGAAGGAGAATGTTATGTATGTTATATATATTTTCTACAAACGAAACGTTGATAGTATTTGTATGTGTGTGTGTGTGTGTGTGTATATATTCTCTGTCGACTTTGCTATGTCTGATGGCGAACAGATGGGCCAAGGACATTTATTTAATATAAACCCAACCGATCTTTCTATTATAGAAAACATAGACGGACATATAAACGAAAAATATTTCTTCTCTTTCTGTTTCTCTCACATTAAATAAATTCTTTGAAACTATTTTAACCCATCTATAATCATTAAAATCACATTCTCAATCGCATTTTTTTAATTAATTCTACAATATAAACTCGCGTGAGTTCAATGTCTGCGATTTTATTTATTTATGTATTTTATTTGCTTCTTTTTTTCTGTTTCGTCATTTTTATTGTATAAAATATACGGACGACGTTATAATTCTCGTCAATTAACTCTGTTACATTCACGACAATTTTAATTGAACGAATTCTTGACCGTGAATTAAATCTGTGACCTCATATTAAATATTCACTTGTTGAAATAAACATTTTTATCTTTTTATTTCATCTTTATTATTGTTTAACTAATAGTAATAATAAAGAAAGAAAGAAAGAAAGAAAGAAAAAAAACATTTTTTGCTTTCATTCAATTCAATTTCAACAATTCAAAATAAATAATAAATACAAACAAAATTTATTTACAATATTAAATAAATTTAATTTGCACTTTAACAAATAAATTTTTATCATTGAATAAAATCTCTTTGAATTAAACAAAAAAACGAGAAAATTAAATATCAATTTGTATTCACATTGAAAATAAGTGTTGGAATGTTAGGAAAATAAATAAATGCACATGAACTCAATGGTGATTCGTGTGCACTGAATAAACATATAAACCATATATAAAAAATATAAAATATAATATATAAAAATGTTCAGTCGGGTTTACCATACACTTCATTAACTATTTACGATGTGACGACAACGGGATCAATTTTTCATGATGGCGTGCATAGGCGCGTGTGCATCGTTTTCGAACGATTGGCCATCGTCTCACTCTCTAACATTCTCTATATATTAATACGTGTGTATTGGTGGCAGAGTGGTCTCGTTGCCGTTCTCTTCTCATTCTGCTTCATAGGCAGAATAATTTGTCAGAGGGTAAAGGCTATATGCTATATTCATCTGACTATCACGTTCGCAAGCTGACAGTTATAATAATAATAATAATCATCACAATAATAAAATGGGGAAAAAAAAAAATTTGTAACAAAAAATTGTTGTAAAATTTATTTATAATTTTTTTTTATTGTTTAATGTGATGAAATTATAAAATATTTATGCAATCATTATGATTATTTGTTGATAGAGGGGATAATGTTGATAATGATGATAAGAATAGTGATAAGATAATTATTTGTAATGGAAGAAATTTTGTTTTATTTTTTTATGGAGGAATTTCGTGGGGCGAATTTTGTTTGATGGTTTAAATTGTTGGTTGGATATAATTGATAAGGATGAATAAATAATTGTAGGGAATGTTAATTTGTGCGGAAGGGAATGTTAGTATTTTTTGTTGTATTTAATTTTATGGATGTGATAGTGGATATTAATTGTTTTTGGGAGGTTTGTGGTGATGATTTTTTAATGGCACAATTTTGTTATCGTAATTTATTTCTTTCAAGTGTTTTGTAATTTCTATGTGGGATTTATATTTGTTTGGATAGATATCGTAGATAGCGGCAGCGATTGTTATTACGGAGAAAAAAAAAAGAAACTTGTGTGATGATTCATTTGGTAAATAATAATCAGTCATACATTTGTAGTCAAGTGCGCACATTGAGGGAAAGAAAAAAAGTTATTTTTATCTATGACAATTCATGAACAAAAGTTAGCAATGAGTAATAATTTATCGGATGATTTATTCAATTGTGAGAATATTCATTTATATAAGTCATATATAATTGAAGTTTGTTCTATATTAGCACAAGAGAGAGAGAAAGAATAATGAAATATTTGTCGTTGAAATAAGTCGTGGATTTATTGTAAAATATTTCATGAATTAAAATTTTTCTTTTATCTATTTTTTGGATTAAGGAATTAACGGTTGATATCATCACTTTTTTTATGAGTATTTGAAAAAAGGGGAGGATTATTATTATTATGGAAAAGGGATCTCGTTATATTCTCAAGTAGAATCATAAAAAAAGAAATGAGAAAAAAAAACTGTGAACGAATAGAGCGAAAAAAAAGGACTCGATACGTTCATAAATTCACAAACTTTGAATTACAAAAATAAATATTAAATATCTGTTTATTGGTGTGATTCTAGTTTAGGACATAGAACATTCGATTTTGAATCGAATAAAATTTGTTTCAACTCAATCGTATGATTTATTCTTGAGATATTAGATCAGCCAATTGGTAAAACAAAATAGTTATCCAAATACATTTTACGCTTGACTTAAAATCGTCATAATTTCAAAGTTTCTTAACTAATCTTCCAATTTTTTTTTACATACTTATCAAAAATGTATCCGTAATGGATAATAAACAAAAAAAAAAGCGCTTCATTGTCTTATAATACAAAAAGAAATAAAAATTCCACAAAGTAATTAAACAAAAGAACAAAAATCGAAAGAAACAAATCCGTTTCTTTTTTAATTCCACCAAATTAAAAGCAACAAAAGAAATATATAAAAAAAAAAACAAGACAATTTGTGTCTCTCTGTCTCTTGTGGTCATTGCAGTGAATTAAAGCCAATGAAGTCCTGCATCTGCTGCTGCACGACTGCAAAGACAAACGAAGCGTGTGCGCGCGGCGATACGATGAACCAGTATAGACGTGCGCGTGCACGCATTCACCACGTTTCACCTTCCTCTTTTTTCCCCCTCTCATCTTATACATTATATACACGGTGGTGTATATCATTTCTTTGTGTTTGTACCCAGAACTGTGTCGATAAAAATTCGCAGGATACAACACAAGAAGAAATAGAAAGGCAAAGAAAAAAAAATATTAAAGAGAAAATTAAAGTTTATTCGCTGTATTTATTCCATGTCATCATCATCATCATCGAACGCAACATCATCGTTTACTTCATATACAATGATGACCCCATTTTTCTAACATCCCACTTTATTTTTATTAGCTAAGCCCAATGATCGTGCAATTTTTCTATTTTTTTTTCTCGTCTTTTCATTTCAATATTTTTTCCTCTCTTTTGACCTATATAAACTACTAATTCATAAGAGGTTTTATTAATTTCCCAATAGACTTGATCGAAGGAATAAAAAAAAATCCCAACATTATTACCGTTGTGTAATATTAATTATGCACAAAGTTAATAAAAAAAGAAGAAAAAAAAAAAATATGAAGAAGAATAATATAGCGTAGAATAAATTTTTAAATTTCACAGTCAAATCCAAAGTTTTTCTCTTCCACATTTCATATTTTCTTCCTTCAATTTTTTTTCTCCTGTATTACATTCTTATTTTTTTTTCCTTATCCACTTTTTACACTGAGGAGTTGGTAAGGGAGGAAAAAAAAAGAATCCAATTAGCCCCGTGGGTAATTCAAACAAAGGTAACCGGCTTCCACCAATTTGGGTAAGTGACACGCGTCGTTATGCAGCTTTAATGAAACTTGCTCGCACATTATATGAAAAGGAGGGATAAAAGTAAAAGACTGTTATATATATGGATGTATAGATGTAGATGTATAGTGAATATATTTATGTGTTATATGGCAGTGGGCAAAAGGTTGTGTTATAGTAATGTAATGTAAGAGAAGTTGAGTATGGTACGAAGGGGAGTTTTGTGTTAAAAAATTCACGCGACCGTCGGTTGGTCGGTCGGGAGGTCAGCCAAGTTCAGCGAACGTTAAACTTGTGTGTGTGTGTCACATTGTGTTTGTGTTATGCGCTATGCGATTGTGTTTCTGTGTATATTATTGTGTGTTTACCTACGTTATAAAGTGACTGACCAACAGAGAATATAATGGACTGCGTCATTGCAACGGTTATAGATAAATGGATATGTGTAGATGTGTATTTGTATGGTGAATTTACGTCACTTTATTTTGTAAAGGCCAACTTACAGACTTTGGATTCACGCAATGTGGTGTTATGTAAAGGTTAATGGTTCGATTCATGACCTAAATTAGGGAAATTTAAGGTGAGGTAGAAATAGGGAAGAAAAAAAAGGGTTAGGAATTTTCTGAAAGAGAAATTTTAGGAAGAAAAAAAATTTTTTGTTCAGTTTGTGAAGAGAGTTGAAATGGATTTTTAATTTGTTTATTAACTTTGTTAAAGATATTAAAAATATTTGAATTTGTTTATTGGAAATTTGTGAAATGGTAAATAATTAAATTGTAAATGGAATTAAAAATAGATTTGGTAGTCTTTTTTATCGTTGTTGTTGTTGTTGAAGATTTAATGAATTTAGAACAGCTTGGAGAATTATAGTGAACAATTTATTTGCGAGTTTATTTGAAGATTTTGAGTAGGGTTTTTTTTTTAACTTTTTTTTTCTCGCGAATTGCTGCAGCATTTGGTACGGGGAATTAATTTCAGAGTCACAATGAACACAGGTGTTGTAGTGATTAATGCTGCTGCTTCAATCGATGACCCAGTTACGATATTTCTACGAACAAAAAACTTTTTTTTTGGTTGTTTAACCATTCAAAAAGTCAATACAAAGACATTTTGTATAATTTTCTTAATAAATAATCTAACAACAACAAAAAATTCATTTTCTATATCATCAAATAGAAACAAAACAATTTAATGATATTAAATATTGTTTAAATAATTCAGGGGAATTTCTTTAGATTTTCCAAGAGGTTTTAAACATTTTAATATAAAAGTTTAACTTAATAAACTTTTTATTTATTGAATTGCTTAATATTTTTAGCATTTAATATTTTGGCAATAAATTTTGCTGTATTTGACATTGGGATTGATGAGATTATTTGTTGGTTATTTGTTTATAATAAATATGAAATAATTTATGTAGGCGTGTTCAGTTTACCTGTACAGGCGGAGCTTATATTTGCTAGAGACTAAAGGAAACGCAATGTGCACCGCCCCTGGGAGAATGCGGTGTTTCGCTTTGTGAACACGTAACATATACACATCGAAACATCGCGTGGCTCTACACGTGGACGACAAGGAGTACACCACTTTGGTGCATGATGGGGACGCGTCTCACTATATACATCCATATATATATTTTACCTGTGTATTTATACTCCATGGCAGTGTAACGATATACCATGAATTTTATTTTCCACCTGTCCCAGATATTCATTGAAAAAAGAAAAAAAAATTGGTCGATCAATTTAATTACTGGTTGAAAAATTTATTCAGAGTTGTAAAAATTTGGTTTTTTATTATTTTTGTGTTTGAACAGTTGGATTTGAGAAATAGAGATATGAAAATTTGTTATAGTTTGAGAATTTTAATTTAATAAACTTTTTTTCTGGGAATGAATTCATTTTTAGGTAAATATTAAAGTTTTTCTGAATATAAAATCATAATTGTAGGAAAGATTTTATTTGGAAATTAATCTAATGAGATTTGATGATTTTAAAATGAAGAAAAACTTGTGCAATGAAATAAGAAAAAACAATTGATCGTTGTTTATGTTGAATATTGTTTTTATACCACATTCCGTATGGACTTATACGTGAAATTTCTTTATCAATAAATATTCCTGGTGTAGAGAGTATGAGGGTGGACTGGAATCGTTCCATGTTTCGCTTGAAATGGTTACGGGTTACACTATTCCAATAATGCCTCCAATCCAATTTGGAGAAGACGTTTTCTCGACTGTGCGCGTGTTGTATACTTTACAGTACAAACAAAACAAGTGAAGCTAAAACACACACGATGAAACGATATGAGGGTAAAGACGGTGAGAACGAAGAGAGAAATTGTGAAGATAGAAAGAGTTGAAGAATATTTTCAAAACTGTATGTGTTTAAGTGTGAGTGCGAGTTTGAACTTGTTAAGATCAGAGTCTTGCGAAATAACATTCTGATATGGATATAGAAGACGTTGTGAATTCTCAATAGAATTCGACATTTGTTCATTTGATGGAACAATTTTAATATTTCATTCTTCATGCAGATTGATAGTTAATTGCATTGATTGAATGTTTATTGATAGTTGATAAATATTATTGACATTTAATATGAGATTTATTTGTGAGAATAAAAGATGAACGAAGAAGTTTTTCGTGTGAAAAGTATTTATCAGTAGTTTAATAAATTA
>JAPYZH010000799.1:0-16153 GCA_030523085.1 Meteorus colon | reverse complement strand
TTTGAAAGTTGTTTTGGTGTGTGATCCATACCTGCGTCAGTCATTATTAAATAGCGTGATGTGCAAGACGAAAATATATCACACAAAAAATTCTGATGATACTCGTACACTTATGTACATACGTGAGCTCGAGTACCATATATATAGATACACACTATAAACTCAAAATATGAAGGTTATGTTGGGGAGGTCTTAAAACTGGGTGTTACTTTGTATGCCAAATATTCACTAATAAGCGTTGAGATGTGAAGACTACATACAATTACTGCTGGATAAACAACAGATATTATCTGTTTCGTGTCGTTGATTCATAAATTCGCAATAACTTTGTGAAAGATGTTACACACAATTTTGTTGATTATGTTTCGCGAATTACTATACAGCGAGTAGTGACTTTTTATAAATTTCTCTATAGACAATCAATATTTTACAATATTCACCACTATGAATGAACAATACCCGACAATATACTCTGATTTCGGAAAGAAAATATTTCTAAATAGATAATCCGCACGATAAAACTATAAATCTATCACGTCTACTATTCGTTGGGAAATTGATCGATTGATTGATAATGGATTAGCTAAATCAAACTCCACTTCTATGTACTTCGATCCAAAACCCCAAAAATTGAGTGCGAGCTCGTTGTGCTCCCCCGTTTTGTCCTTTTTGCGCCTTTGTCTCCCCCATCTCTTGGATTTTGAGTTTAGAAGCGTCACCAATTGGTATTCTAGAATTAAAAATGCTCGAGGGAAATATACCCGCAGATTAATAACAACTCTATTACCCATAGTCGAGAGACTTTGACGGCCCGATGGAAATCTATCATTTCCTTAGAGGAGAATCAGAAATTCATCCTATTTTTATACAGGTGGTTTCACCGTCCTGTCACAATGTTATCAAAAATATTTTTATGCTCTGTAATTTGGAAGCAATACCAAATTCTTTCAACCAGCAATCCAGATGATGATGACTGATTATCAAAATACTATATGAGATTACACTTACCCGACACTACTGTGAAGGCAGCTACGAATGATACTAGCTTGAACATCATGTTGCGCTACGCTACAATATTAGTCTTGGAATTAGTAGCCCTACAACCAACGCCTCCATATAACGTCTAGCTCATGAAAGATAGCATCAATTCATTGTTTTATCGAATTGATTCCAAAGCGATAATTTCATAATACAATGAAATCGGAACCCATGAACATACTTTATTTCTGAAATCTAGATTTGTCATTCCGCAGATAAGCAACTGAGAATAAATAACAATTGATTGTATCTTCGAGTGGTTCGAAATAGATAAATGAAAAGTTTCGAAATTTTAAAAAACAACAGTAAGATGGCTGCTCTTCGATTACGTGACCAGTCACATTTAGTGAAGCAATATGTTGAAAACTAATTTTTTTTTGACCTTACTGTCGTGAGTTGTAATACGAATTTGGTAGTTCGCCTGGTTGCCTAACCAACTATTGACAAAAATCACCATCAGCATTAGATATAAAATTAAAATGAACTTCCACAGATGGAACATTGAAAGAGTGGTGGTGATAAATAATCTCTAATGTGCAGAAAGTCGTCTTGATACACTGAAAAGAAAATATTTCTCTTACAGCTTCACACTGGAAAATAGATCATAAATAAGTAATATGAGAATATCAATATTAGATACTCTAGTTTCCCATATTCCTACATTAGCAATATAATAGGGTGATTGAGACAGCTTTATTCATAGATAGTTTTGTGAGACATCTGACTCGGTGTCACAACGATACAGATCGTTGCGATACGTTAGAACGTTTTTGCGAATCAATACGTCGTTTTCACTCAATCTCTTTTGCTAGTATCTTTTAATAAATTGATATTAATATAATCTGAGTCAAAGTGCACGATTCGACAAGGGCTAAGTTTCATTGGATAAAGTGGCCAAATTGACTTCGACTGATAGAATTGATTGAATGGCAATTCACGATATGTTTTTCAGGAATTCTTTCAAATATATCCTCAATAACTTCCTCGAATATTCATATTTTATTACCTTTCCTTCCATCCAACAGAAAATGGTTGAAAAACGCTTCTTTTTTTTAGGTCGTTATAGTGATGTCACCATTTAACAGAATCATTGGTTCAATATTGCTAAATATATATTTAGAATAGATACATGTGAAAACTGAGCCATATGGCTACGACAACAAAATCGTCTACTATATATTTATTCGAGCATGGTTTAAGTAAGTAATTTTTTACAAATCTACCTCGAAATGCGAAAACTCGCAGCAATAAACTCGCAGCAGTGCGGTTGAAAAAAAGATGCCTGTACAATTAGAAGACTGTGTCACTCATGGTATATATTTTGAATCAATAATAGTCTATGCCTGTGATCTACTACGAAGAGATCCGAGTCCAATGTAGTACATTTGTAAAATTACGTTAGCTCACCGTGTATTTCGGAAAATGAGGAGTTCTAAGATGAAAAGAAGCATCAATTTCTCAATATTTCGTAATCCACAAAAGAATAATGATGAAACCATGCGGCATATGAAACACAGATTAGAATGGCCACTCGTCAGATCCCAACACAGTTGTGGTAAGTCTCATCGCCCACGCAATATAAGTAAAAATAGTACTATGAGCATCTTAGTATTTGTGTCATGCAAACTGGAGAATATTTCTCAGGATTCATTGAAGATAAAAATATTCGAAATGTACTATCGTAAAGTTGGAAAAAAGGTGGAAAGATAAATAATCACCCAAGTGATCGATGAGCAATGGTAAAATATTGACATCATTGTGTCTATTGAAACGAATGTGAGACGTGATTTATTGACGGTGCTGTGATTGATGTACTCATGAACGTCGACCCAAACACCACTCATAGACGAGATGAAAATCATGACTGAGAATTCTCCTGAATTTCTCTAGTATTCGGGGCGTAAAATGCATTTGAAAGCATTAGAGAACGTATCAAACGCAACTATTGCAATTTAATACCAACTCACCCCACTTAATAATTTGGATACTATAACTACGCAAACGCTACACCACATTGCAGAGAAGAATCAATTATTACGAGACCGTAACAATCAAATCCATGGTAATACTCCTCTCGCTGAAGCATATTTTAATCTTGATGTGAAGAAAAATGAGATGATCGTTCGCAAGATTTGAACTTTTGCATCACCTCATATATGCTATAGTATACTATTGAAAATAACCGTGAATCGTGCATTGAGGAAAGGGAGCCAGGATATACAACGATTAACTTTTCGAGGCAGTCAAGAATTAGAATTTTCTACGAGTGTCATTCAATATATCGAAACATCGAAATAAGGAGAAGTTGTTGGTTCTTTTTGCTCAATGTTGTATCCAAATGATTGTCTTCTTTCTCATGATTGAATGAGTGTACTCAGATTAATATAAATAAACTTTGAATGACTCTTTGAGTAATAAATAATTGTCATATACTTGAGGAATAATCACTACGATACCGTTCTCCGCTTCTAATGATTTTCTAGCGTGTACTGTTAAGTGAATTAACGACGGTCTAAAGCCTAAGTATACACCAAAATCCACATACACCAAGCATATTTCTTCCTTGTTTCACAAATATTGCACCCCAACGCAAATTATATATTCGTTAGCATCAATGATTTGAGCCAGTGGCACCAAAAATTGCAGATGAAAAAGTTGGATAATTTTAATTGACAATGATCTAATAGAATTTATTAAACAAATAAATCTATAATCCAACATTGGATAGAATTTCAAGCATTTGATAATGGGTCTGGTGTTCCCAATTGGTTGTCTCTGAATCGTCATTACGATCACTGATTTCATGATTACAATATAAAAAGCAACAAAAAATATTATCGAAACATAACATGAATGTTTCAAAACTTTCATTCCATCAGATAATATTCTGAAGACGTATCAGAGCTATTGCCGGTCGAATTACTGCAATTAATATCCAAACCAGTCATCATATTAATCCACGGACAGAAAGTTGAAGCTTCGGTATGCATAACAGGTACGGATGGTTTGATGATTCGACAATCAGTAAAAACCGAAACGATTCCAGCAAGACAATCCCCAACTACTAGTGGACCACCATTGTCACTTGCACAAGCAGCTGGACGACCAATGCATAGTTGGGTTTCTTCATCAAACACCCCGGAATCATAGATTTCAGCACATTTCTCCTTCTCGACAATTTGCACTTCCTTACTTTGGAGGAAAATATAGGGGACATAGCCGTCACCGCCCCATCCACTGATGAAAGCCGTTCCATTCAGATCTAATACATTGCTTTCACATAATGATATTGGCTGCCGATTTTTATCGAATTTGAACTTCTGCATCACTTTTACAAGTGCAATATCGCAACGATATTGATTATATCCCCAAACATACTCTGGATGTGGTGCTATCGCTCGCACTCTGTGTATACTACCGCCTGTATGGAAATAAGAACTGCCTGCCCGGATGAATACGTCGTCTGATGATTTATTGAAGATACACGAGGCTGATGTAATAATCAAGTCTTCTGATAATATTGCGCCGCTACATGCGAGTTCATAGTTATAGTGGATGCTAACTTGGTAGGGAAAACTTTGAATTGTTTGGTTTTTACCATCGATGAGACGCTCATTGATGTTTTGCATAAACAATGGCTGATCAGGATCAGCTAAATATGAAATAACAGAATATAAAATATAAAATTTCGAATTGAATGATAGAATAATAATAATACATTGTGAGTGCATGAAAAAAAAATAAAGATTCAAACGTACTAACCAATTGCCAGGGTGATAGCTGATACGAATACGATGAGCTTCAACATGATGTTGTAGTGCTTGAAGAGACTGGATGAATAGAATTACCTACCGACTATTTTCCACTGAACGTTTCTATTCATATGAATGATAGCTTCCCGACGACAAATAGAGATTATCGTCTTATCGAAATGAACTTCTAATCAATTATCATTCCCAACATTGGTCGTCTTCGTTTGAAAAGATTGAATTAGAGATTGTAGTCGTCGCCATCTCTAAAACCAGCTCGAATTTTATGACCGAAAATGTTTGGTAGAATTGCCATTAATACCAAAACATTTAAACGTTTCGAAGAGCTTGAAGAATCTCTAGGGTAACTACAATAATAAAAATAGAAAGTAAAGAGATCGGGGAACATTTAGTTTCAGGGTACGCATGAAACTGAATTAATCTACCTTACCCCAACACGAATGGACCAAATTATTCAAAGTACCGGAATTATATTACATCGAAACTAGATATTCAGCTTTCGTTACCCGAAATTGATACGTTTAAGCTGCTTTGTAACCCATAAAATATTGCATAGAATTTACACATAGAAAAGTAAAACACAATTTTTCAGTTAAAATTCTATGTTTGATATATCTCTATCGAAGATAAGCTTCTACTTTTATGTACTCCGTGTGAAGAGTCACCTATTCCTTTACAGTCATGACGACAAGGTAGGAGCAATAAGTGGGCCAGATAATATCGAAATTGAATATTTGAACTATCAGATAAGTAATCTTCGTTTCATATATTTGGAGCTCTATAGTTGACTAAATATATAAAGGAATACGAGTTGAAATTCTGCTCATAGTTTTTATTGTTGATGGATAAATACAGGAACCACTATTTTTTACCAATAATAGTGTTACTTATCCAGCATAGTTATTCCAAATGAAATTCCAAATATTGTTTAAAAATACATGTTTGTATCCTGTTTAGTAACTATACCTCTTGAGAAGCGGATGACATAGCCTCGCTCTGGAAAGTTGAAGCCCAGAGCTTCTACGTCTAAGCCAATCAATCTATCATAACATATACATTAGATAGGTGATTATAAAGATGAGCCTGTATTGTTTGGCGTTATCCCCCATACAAGAGTAGCTATTACTAACTAAATCTGATAAAATAATAAATGACAACCAGTATATTCAGGTAAATTTATTTATTCATGTCTATTTGAATTATTCATCTTGCTTTTCTTCTGTTAAACATTATATATCAACACACATAACACACCATACAATTTAAATGCATAAATAATTGTTATACTTATATACGTGTAGAAAATATTTTGCAGATTGCAGATTTAATATTTGAACTCTGGCATATAATTGATATTTTTCTTTATGAGGTCATGGCGTTGAGACAAAGTGTATACGTAATGTTATGTAAAATTGAAAAATATAATACTACATCAATGTAATTTTATCAGTTCTCAGTTAGCAGATGATTTGTTATGTAACTCTGGTACAGATTAACATCTTGCTTTTTCTCTCATTCCTCAGTTTCAAATACTGTTTCCAATAAATATTCATAATTAAATACTACATCAGACAATTCATCCTGTATTAAGTAATCTTATAACTCAGCAGATGGAGTAGATTGAATCCAGTAGATGAAAAAAAAATACTAAAACGTTATCATATATAAGAAGAAAATGAACTCGAAATCGAGGTCTTAGCTGTGGCTAGTATTTGGCTCCAGTTCCGGACGAAGCCGTGTATCATATCAGCTCTTTCATCAAAAGATATCTACTAGGAAATTAAATTTAACTAAATGATGATGAGGAGCTCATTTCATGATTGGTATCTAAAACTTCAATCCTTTCTGAACCTCATGCATCGTTCGGGCAGATTTATGAAGCATTTCCTTCTCATCGTCGGTTAATTTTTGTTGTACGATGTATGTCACACCATCTCCAGCCAAAGTGCATGGCAATGACAAAAATATCTCATCAGTTATTCCGTGAAATCCCTATGAAATAAGAAAAAGATCGAATAAGTGTTATATGAGCAAAATTATGGTCGGAGTCCATAATAGGTGAAGCGATTTCATGCTGAGGCTCAACAGTTTATGAGACAAGACAAGTTCGCAAAAAATATTCGAAGAACATGTCCATATCAGGGGTACGAATTGAGCTTGACAAAACTTTGGATATTCGTAATATTATGATAAAAATCGATCACAAATATATTTACAATTGTGACATTGCCTATGTGATTTGACCATGGAGTCGAGGGTTGAATTTGTTGAGAAGAATTTATTTCAACCAATATCAAATCGGGAACGAATGATTTCATGTTATCGTTATGAGTAAAAATTTGAAGTATAACAAGTCTCAGATTATACTGAAAGCATTTAACTGATGAAATTCATCGGATTTGAATCGATGTCAATGATTTTCATTTAGTATTATGATCTTTATGCGGTTTGGCTTTGATTGAGATTGATACACTTGATTATGTCTTCATATACCGGAGCATCTTCTATCTATCATCAGCTGCTAACTGATTCTAACTCTACATTACCATACATAGATTAGAGAAGGAATTTTTATCGAATTTCGAAAACTTACCGACACCATTGTCGATACAGCATGAACCTGATGCGAATTTCGTAATATTGCGGATGCGAGATGGGAAATGCTGAGTCCAATGGCCCACGAAGTGTATCCCTTGAGTTTAATAACCTCGTAAGCGCTATCTACCACTTGCTTGTGAATGTCGCTATAATTTTCTGTGTCCTTGGAGGTACCAACATTCGGGTCAAGGTCACGTAGACGTACACCAGCTACATTGACTCCCGACCAAACTGGAACTACATCGGAAAAAGATGTATTAGGTATTGAATAATAATTACAAATTTCTTGAATTCAAAAAAAAAGAAAAACCTTTGAAATTTTGTGTTCAACTCACCGCTTGTGTCACCATGCTCTCCAATTATCCATCCATGACAAGAAGTTGGGGCGACTGTCAACTTTTGGGAGAGCAAAAAGCGGAATCTAGCAGAGTCAAGATTGGTTCCTGATCCGATTACACGATTTTTCGGCAGCCCAGATAATTTCCATGCGACATATGTCAATATGTCTACAGGGTTTGAGACAATCAAGAGAATTGTGTTCGGACTATACTTGACTAATTGTGGAATAATTCCCTTAAATATATCAGTATTCCTTTGGACCAGATCGAGACGAGTTTCACCCTCACGTTGTCTTGCACCGGCTGTAACAATGCACAAACTTGAATTTGCAGTCGCGGCATAATCGGTGCTGGCATTGATACGTGCATTTTTCAAAAATGCACTTCCATGTTGAAGATCCATCATTTCTCCCTTCAATTTGTCTGCCATTACGTCGATAAGGACAACATTACTTGAGACGGTCTGGAATAAAATTATTCATATGTATTAATATGTTCATTTCATTGTTCATTGTATTTTAATATTCTAATTTCATTGCTACTTACATTAGTCAGAATACTGAAAGCACATGCCATTCCAACTTGGCCAACGCCAACGACGGTGATTTTATTTTTTCCATCTGTCACTGGCTCTGTGACGACGCTCAACAATTTTTCCTTCAACGAACTCATTTTATCCTTGAATGAGAAATAAAAAAAAATATTAGATTGAAAATGAATTTATTTTTTGACGTTATTACAGATTTTGATTCAATAATTCAATGAAAGTAAGTGAACAAATATGCTGTGCACAATTCCTGAGATTTTGATTGTACAAACGTGACATAGAAGAAACTTATGCAGAAAAAATAATTGAAGGTGAAATTTTTTATGGAGCTGGTTGCTCCACTGATTTCATGCGTATCAAAAAATTGGAATTCCTATTAGTTTTGGAGCTCTTTTATCTGGGTGACTTGTTTTTTCAGGGAAAAATTGCGGTATTCTCCACACTGTAGAAGCAAATCAAGTTTTAGCAAAACCTCTTCCTATTACTTTCAGATAAATGAAAAATGGGAGCGCGAATTCATTTAACTGGAAATTTCAATAAATAAAATGCCCCAATATAAAATTGTAAGAAATAGAATTCTGAATTCGGTCATAAATATCTAGAGTAGCATGTCAAGAATACAGAGAAAAATGTGACCTTTATTCACCTTGAGGATTATATGGTCAATACAATTATTGAACAAAAAAATACATGAACTATCAAAAACTGATCGGACCACGTTCCGAAATTGGTAATTTTTAATTTTTTCATCCAGCATCACTTCAAATTGATCATATAATCATACGTGGCCTTCGCCAAATTGGTCAAATTGACAATGAATTTCGTCACATGATGGTTCAACAACCTCTGTACAAATACACACTCTAGTAAAAGAGAAAAAAATTCTTGTAGCGTATCTTTTCTTAGACGTGACTAAATACAGTAGTGGATCACATGATAAAAATATTTGTAGCATCTGGGCTGAGTTAGTTGTGTTTCGTGTTTTTAAATGTGTGAAGATATTTAACTAGTTGACGCGTTTGCTGGTAGATGCCAGGAGATGAAACTGAAATCGATTACTCGTGAGCACATGTGCATTATGCGCTATATCAAACTATATTTCATCATCCGCTTGACATCGTGCATTCGCAAAGAAAAAAAAATGAAATGATATAATAAAAAACGAATTAATGTAAGAATAATAATTCTGCAATGAATTATGACATACTTATCATATATGACAAATTAATGATACATCATAATCTAATTAAAACGTCAATAAAACTAAATTATGCAAATGAAGACCGATAACCCAACGATGAGTTCTATAAAATTTATCTATGACCCCTAAACTAATGATATTGAAATAAAATTATCTATTGTCCAAAGAATATACTTACAACTTTGCGTAACTGGTCAATATTCGTAGATCGACTAATTGTTGAAAAATTTAATGAGAATATTTCACTGATTTTATTTTTCCGTAATAGAAGACGAAGTAACAAAACGTACCGGCGTTTCTGACAGCTCGTGCGTTTCTGATGCCAAAGGTGACCTTCCCTCTACCTTTTATAGGCGCCGCGCGCCGATATTCCATGCATGTGTTGTATATGCGTGTCATGCCACACGCATACAACCGAAATATGCTGCGTCGACAATGTCAAATCCCATGAAAATATTCGATTAATAATTCGTATCGTTTCTAGAAGTATGAGATTGAATCGAAAAATGATTTTGTTTTAGGAATATTCATAGATGAAAATAAGAAATAAAGTTGATAAAAAACTATGGTGTTTCATGGTTAAGAGCGCATGCGTGTTAAAGCCTCGGTTGATAAAAATTCGCCGGTTCATTTTACCCGTTGAGAATATTTTTAAAGAGATTACGTAGAACTGATATTCGTTATCGATCCGAAACATGACAATTCTCTTGTCAATTACGTCATTGTATATTTCGTCATATGATGTCAGATTCACGGGAATGATGCGAAATTTTGAGAAGCACATGGCTTTGAATCATCGCATGAATGTGCGTTAGGATAAAAGGCGCAATCTGATGCAATCCGACGTCGGTGTGGTGTACGTGACGTATGTCACTCGCCTTCTTGGACGAACACCGGTAGAACTTTTGGGTTCCCCTCTATTGTGTATATGTATATACTCAATTGTGTTCCGTCTTTCGTGACGTCACGAGCCCCAAGCAATACGTACCTGTATCTGTCGATACCTTCATTCAGAAGTAGCATTTAAAACGATTTATTTTATAGTCAGAGCTTGAAATCAGTAGCAATTGAAGCATTTCACAGCATCGAAATGCATTCGAAATGGGTTCAATTTAAATCGTTCCAAATGCTACCTTATAATCAATACAAAGTTTGCATGATGGGCTATATATACATCTGAAGTCTCTATTACAATAGAAACTCTGGAAAATTCTGTGTTTTTGTCGATAAAAGTAATGAATAGTTGGAGAAATCAATTGACTGCTGGCCATAATTTTCTAAAGGAAACTCATCTGAATTTCTGAATGTTATTGAAGAACATTTCTATGTTGTGATGGAAATTACGCGAAATTCATACTGAAACTCAAAATGCCCATTTTAATTGCCAATAAATGAATTTTGCGCAGAAATTTTATGAGATTATTCTGCCATAAATTCTGTATTGATTAAAATGGAAAGATGGATGCGTATAAGTGAAACATATTCTTCGTAACTAAAATAAATTATTCTCATATTGATTGAAACTTTCTCAGTTCAACGTAAACGTCCTAATAAATTGATACTCGAGTCGTCCATTACTAACTCATTGGTTAATCAAGATGATTAATTCGAATGTCACGATGAACAACTTGCATAGCAATATCAGCAAGATTTTCGATGATTAGAATGAAAATTTGAAGAATCTAATTTTGGCAATGTCTCAATAATTGAACATTTATCGATTTGGGAGAATGAGCGGAAAGTTATTATGATATATTATTGAATTTTTCAATCGTTTACGAATTATATGGGCGCGTTTGTAAGCTACAATGGGAAAAAGAGATCACAACTAAAATAAAAACTCAATTGCCGAGAGAACTGTAAATTAACTTTCTGTGATATCGCGTTCAAGGATTCTGTATATTTTGAGATTATTCTCATGGTAGCGGGAAAAAAATAACAGCCATCCTTTGATTTTGTGAAACCAGGAGGGAACATTTATTTTGCGCGCAGTACTCCACTAATTCTTGTCACAAAATTTAATGCCATCGTTTATCATCATCAAACCTTCTATTTAATACACAGAAACTGAGATGAACTATTTGTATGACAGTGCACACATAGTCTTGAATAAACGTCGAATTAATTGAGAACGCAAACACAGACATACTCACACTTGTATGCCTCTTGGTTATGCGTTTCATTCTCATTTTCGTGGTAATATAATAACAAATTTGAGTGAATATACTCTGTCATGCAGAGAGAGTTGTTGACGGAATTAATATAACTGATTTAGTGTAAACAATTTTTGTTTTCGCATCTGTTTACGCACACGAACCTTCTGAAATATTTATCTACATATAAATATATTGCAACGAAAACGTTCAAATCGATCTTGAAATTACGAAATTTCCTTTGACTTACATAAACATTATCGGAAAATATGAAAAGGAATTCGCGATGAAACTGAATGTATAAGTTTCTTGCCAATAATATATTTTGACAGATGTATACGTCCTGCACTCACGATTGAACATAATCAGATATAAGATGTGATAAATGCTCAACACGTATAGGAAGACATTCCATTGTGAGTCAACTTATAAGTTTCGATTTCTATTCATCATCATTTCAAAACGAAATTATTTGTAATTCTCCCATCATATGCTAGGTGAAAAAATGGCTAAATAATCATTTTGGATTTTCTAGAGACAATGAAAAACTTTTGTTGCATCCGCGATTATGGTGATGATTAGCAGGTGAGTAAGTCCCATTTTATTTGAATGGCATTTATCACCTTGAATGATTCGATGTCTTTCCAGCTAGATTGAAAAGTTTACTAGTGGTTTTCGTAATTGACACTGGATAATAGAAAATTTATGGCTGGCAGTCTTCCCGCTCTTTGCAATTACTATTTATGTGATAAGAAAAAAACAATGTCCAAGGCCACACGTCATTTGATTTTCTAGAAAAAGCGCGAGTTGTCAATGTAAAAATTGAGAAATAGGACTGGTATCTTTACAACTTGCTGCTGTCCTTGATGTTTCAATGAGATGTGATAAAGATTGCCGCTTTAATGAAAATTTTAGTTGATTATTTAAAATTGTCCGCAATTGACAACAGTTTGCGTTTTCTAGAACACAAACATATAAATGATAATGACTGAAATGAAACTGTGAACCAACCTATTTATTATTGTTCGAATTTTCTCTGTCACTTCAAATGAAATCATGAGCGTTGAAATATTATGAACAGCTAAGCGCTTCATTCAAACTGAGTTTCTATTCAGGGCCAAACAACTGACTGATATCATTTATGCGAAATATTGCTGAATGTCAGGAAAAATATTGTTCACTTCTTTTTTATATACATACCTTGGTTTCGTCTTCAGAATACAAATTATTCGAATAAGCTGATGTCAAAATCGAGAAGTCTGTGGAATTTATGCCACTCTTGATGGAGCAGACTGAACAAAACTGTCTGAAGTGTTGGAATTCTAGTTGCGTTTTTTTCAATACAACTCCCGTCAAAATGGTAAACAGAATTCTTTTGAAACTTGTCATCAAGCCTGGTTGAAATTTCGGGAGACCATTATAAAAATTGCAATAGCACCAAACGTTTTTTCCTTTATATTCGGGAAGTGTTGATCATTTTCTCCGAATTCAGTTTTGTTTCCAAGCTGAATATGAAGACTTTTCAATGATAATGCACGATTACACCAAAGCAAAATTTCAAGGAATTACAAGTCTAATAATACTTATTAAATTCACTGTTTCATTTACAAATGAGCAATTGAAAACAACTGTTGATCATAGCAATGGTATCTGCTCAATATTCCTCAACTTATACTCTGCAATACTCGAGAATGCGAAATAGTCAAATCGTTTGTGACTGTGCAGGAGTTAATGCTGAAATTCTAACGAAGTTAACAAAATCAATAGAATATAAGCATTTTTCAGTGCCCCACTCCGTTTAAAAATGATAATGGAATACATTTATCATGAATGTATATCATAAGAACACAATAATTACTGATGTGTACGTGCGTTCGGTGCGCACGTCAATGTTGCCTATCGATGGGACGCTTCACTTGTTAATATCGATTAGGTTTATCTATGGGAAATAATGCTACGTAAAAAATAACGTTAGTCATACGTATTAGGTAAAAAATTAATTATGAAATGTTCCAGTCATTTTCCCTCACTATCAAATTCAATGAGACTATGGAATCATCTTCCATCATTCTTTGACTGTAAATAAATCACAAGAGATTTTTAACTTTGAATTGTGGAATACATGGATGTTTAAACCATAAGGTCTGATCAAATCTGATGAAGTCATAGAATCAAGTACACAAACAGAAAGACATGCATCTCTCATATCTGCAACATTTATATTGAACGATGCATTGAGATAATTATTGAGAAATTAATGCATTTATTAATAATTATTCAAATATTCATATTATTATTTTTAGGTATTTTAGGCGAATTCTCATGGTAGAGGATGTACATACAACATGGAACATATAAATACAATTGAGGTCTTCGGATATTGCCATAAAATCAAGTGTGTTATTTGTCACATTACAAATCATCCACCTATTAAATTTGTAATGAGGATGAACGATTGAAAAATTCATATTGACCACTAGAAATGGCACTAGCCGAGATGACTGTTTGCAGTTTCACCATAAAATTCAATTTTTTCATTGAAACCCTGAGTCGATATCCCGGTTGGCAGTTTCATTAAAAAAGAAGAATGAGAATCTTTTTGTCGCCTCATGCAAAATAATTGACTAGTGTTCCAGTCGTACAGATCTGCTTATATTGATTTGTATTATTTCATTTGAAATTGCATGAAAATTGGAAGGTTGTCTTTGAATTTGTTGGGAATATCCAGATACATTAATAATTCTCGTTGCCTGGGATAGTTCCCTTGGATACAATAAAAATTGCGATGTCGAATTCCGTGGTCGTCATCAACATTTGATTTCATTCTCTCAAATTGTATTCTACATGTCGTATGATTGAAAATACTAACCAAGAAATTACCCAAAGTGTTTCCATTCTTGCTCCGTTTATATAAGAAGAAGGGTGCGATATTTTACAAAAAAAAAACACATTAATGTGCTAAGAGTATAATCGGTCGCTAAAATATACAAAACAGAATACGGTGGCAGAATTGAGTACATATTCACGAAGCCCCATGGTCGGTACGGGTTGGCCGATGTAATTTCCATAAATAATGTTTGCGACCGGGAGCACCTTCTCTCGTATATACGTATGGATAAAATGTGTATATAAAATTGCCCACGGGCGTGAAACTAAGTAGACGAACAGAATGCAAAAGTGAGTGAGAGATGTTATAGGGAGATGCATCATTTTTGTTCCGATCGTATATAACGAAGAGTTCACGACAGCTGCCGGGTAATAAAGCAATTTTCCAAATTGTTGAGATCTCGAGGTAGAGATGATAGCAAGAATAGAGATAATTATAAGCTTCTTCAGCATCTCAATAGATAATCTTCAATGCTTTCATAAGGTAATTTGGATGTGTATTGATTTCAGTTTTTTTTTCTTTTTTTTTCACTAACTACACTGATTAAAGAATTTTGTTAGCATCAGAGAATTCATTTATTTCAGAGGTTCGCATAATATTTTTTCCATAATAACGAATTTGATCAGATATTAGACTCTAATGTGTTCTATCGAAAATAATTACCCTGGTGTGGGAATTGAGAATGTGCACGAAGGACGATTTAACTCATCGGAAATACCACTCGTGTAAGTTTTTGATTCTATAAATCACAATATCGTTCTCTGTAAAATGAAGAATTGGTTTGTCATGCATGGATAAGTATGATTGTGTCATCACAGACAATGAGGAGAATATAATTCCAAATAAACAACAACAATATTTATTTCTTTCCACAGTTTTATAGAAATAGTTAGATCGATAACGGACATGTTGATCTTTGGAAAATTGACACTCTCAATAAATGTGTTACAGGATATAATTCATTCGGAATAAAGAATATTTGATTTATTTTGGTGCAATGTTAGGTATAGGTATTCGCATTTGTACGTACAGTCGACTCTACCTAAAGTTGAGCTGTCTGAAGTTTACCGATACTTACATACCACAATATATGTATTGCACGCTTGAGTTTTATTTGCTTGATGCTCAAGTTTTTAATTTTTGACGTCGGCGTTTTTCCATCATGAAGTTGCCAATTCGAATTCATACCAATTTTTCTGGCGTAACATTCATAATGCCCAAAACTTCCACAATCTACTCGAACTATTAAAGCTGACAATTTGTATGTATGCCCACAAAGTGTAGCTTCACACGGTACTTCATTCAATGCGAAATTTTTCTGATATTCACCAGAAAAGCCTGCATGATTTGCCGACGCCGCGTATGCCAGAGCTTCAATATCAATTATTAAATGACAACCACTTATACATGTTTTCATCTTTTTCTCTCCGCACTTATAGTCTAGTCAACAAGTTCAAAAACGTGAAAAATCGACATAAAGGTCCTAAAAATATGAGCGATAGCTCATTCGATGCGGAATCACCTCTAGAAAAAATGTTTTGAAGGAATTTGAGGTGCGTGAAAAATTGCTATAGTTATTAACAAAATAAGATGAAAAAAAAATGGAATTTCGTTTTTCGTT